>KZ651066.1:1296212-1310182 GCA_001010745.2 Gerris buenoi
GGGAACAATTAAAGAACTGGTTTACAGTATCCAGCCACAAAACAGAGAACAGCTTATAGAACATATTGTAATATTAAACAGAATGATTACTAACGCACAAGTAACAGCACCTGTGTGGAGGAGGTGTCTTCAATGCATTGCTGTCGAAAGAATCCGATATGAAGCTTTTCCTTACGATAGAATTCACAAAAAGAACAAAAAACCTTTATTTATTTGCAAATTTAACTTATTTTTTCCCCTTGGACATTCTTTTGCTTTTTTCCAGAAAACATATTACTTACTTAGAGCTATAGTTAATTAAGACAAATAAAGGTTCTAAAGAAATAATAAACTATTTTATGTTATAATCAATGTCATAAATTACAAAATCACACATTTTCTAATGGTAATTAAACATTCTTTTTTATTTTTATGAACAATGGTTTTTTACTTTAATTATTTTTTAATAATTAAAAAATGTAATTTCATATGTCCAAAAAGTGTAAAAAAATTGGATTTATTAGTTTAAGTATTTTTTCCCCCATTTGTGTGTTACCTTATTTATTTCTTTTAATTAACCTGAAAATCTTTAAATTTTTAATGTATTTTTCACCACCTAAAAAACATGGCTGGCAACATTCAATTAGTGATAACTCGAAAACTATTCCGATGATCTTAAACTTTTAATATACCATTCAAAAGCTTATAAAATGGAGAAGTTTTTCCTGTATTCGCCGCATGTCTAGTTTTCCTCAACTAAGAGTAATAGGCTTCAGAAATTTGGAGTCAAAATAGAAAAAATAGCAATGTCACAACATCAAGGGGCTAAAAAGGTGGTTAAAGCTGTTATTTTAAAAACCAATGAGTGATTCTGAAAGGTTTTTTCATGCTCTTTAATATTGTTTATTATCAAAATTTTGCTATCTCATTTATTTTTTGAGATATAGCGTATTTTTTTCAAAATTTTCGATTTTTTTCGAAAAAGTTGAAAAAAATTGATTTCTCGAAAACAAATGAGATTCGACCATATGCTTACTCGAAATTTTTTGTTGCATTTGACCCATAGAACACGCTCATTCTTTTTTGACCATTTAATCTGGGTCACCCTGTATATACATATATATTAGACTAAACTATAGATTGCGGAGCCTTAAGTAATGTTCCTTTGTTCCAAAAGTTATTTAGACAGACAAAGGAATATTATCTCTCCAGTGCATAGAAATGATAACACCCTTTCGTCTAATAGATACCAGGTAGGGGTACAACATTCTATAGTTTTATCAATAATTGTATTACAAATAAGTTAGACTAAAAGAATTCCTTCGTTGAAATACTAAAAGAAGACTAAAAGAAGAAGACTAAAAGAAGAGAGTTCGTTGAAATAAAATTTAACAAATTTATCAATTTGACTTACGACATATAGATATTATACCAAAAACCCAACTGACTTCTATTGGGACAACTAAAAAAACTAATTTCATGTGTCTATAAGGTGGAGCCACAAGATGTTTAAATGAATGTGTGTTGTACCTTACTGAGGTATATTTTCATGCAAATGAACATGAAACTTTGATTTAAATGTATAAAATTTTACTCTCAGGTGGTATTTAAGGAACATATATGAAAAATAGGAGGATATAACAGCTTATCCACCTATGTATAATATTAGTGATTTACAATAGAGCAAAAAATATTAAGCATTTTACTGTGAAAAGGTGTTATTAAACTTTATATATCTATATTACTACAAGGTAAACCAGTATTATATATAGGCTACTGATTGAGAGAATGCCCATTTTAAGTACATATAGCTAAAACACTAGTATAAATTACTCATAAATCTAGCCTCCTATAAAGCATAATGTATGAAAAAAAGGATACAGATCCGGTTAGAGGGACAAGAATGACATTTCCTTCAGATTCGGGCTGAATTTTATCCAGACACTCTTTAGAGTCGCTAAACTTCGTTTGTGCAAGCTTTAAAGTCTGCAAAGAATCTTGAAATACGCCTATTTCCTGTTACAAAAAGTATCAAGCAAACAAATAAGAGTATAATTAAAACAAAAAATATATTGCTAAAGAATTAAATTCGGATCAAATTACAAAACAAAAATTAGAAGCTGCACCTCACCTGCTCTATTTGTTTTCGAAGTTGAGATAACTGCGGTAGATTTAGTTTAGTCAGGTCGATTTGTTGCATTTCAGGCTTATTATCTTTGTTCGACATGTCGAAAATTATTTGAAACTAACTATTTAGTTACTGGCAACGAAAAAGGAATCAAGTGTTAAAAAGTAAAATAAATTAAAAACGGTGTGACTAACCTGCCGATAACCTGAATAAAAAAGAAAACCTACTTGGTATACTTTAACAGTTTAGCCAACCTTTAGAAATGATAAAACTTTGATAGATCCTTTAATATCTCCCTTATCTCTGGATCCTTTATAATACATATTTTTATCAACGATAAAAAGATGATAATTTTTTATGACACGTATATTACTAATTTCAAAAAATGTGATACAAACAGTGGCGGCGATAAGAGCCCCGCAGACCCCGCGGCGGGGAGGGGGCCCTGGGGGTTTGGGGGCCCCTGGAAGGGAAATAGAGGGACCCCCCACTAAAAGTTTACAGGGGGCCCCCAATTTCTTACCGCCGCCACTGGATACAAATAAATAATATTGAGTTTTTTTATTTCTATTAAAGAGATTTCTATCGGCGAGAGCTTTACGTTTTAAAAAATGCACATTTGTCAATTGATAGGCGTTCAATTTGAAATGTCTAGTTTACAAAAGTACTTTTTAACATATTAGTGTAACCTAAATGATGAAACGAAATAAAAATAACTACATGGTAACACTATCCAAAATTAAATTCATGCTATTTCATATGATACCTAGAACTCTATTATTTATTTAGTGCAGGCTAGACGAGGACGAGGGGGTTCTAAATAGGTTGGATTCACCGAGTTTCCCCTTAATGATTATTGATTAGTTTGAGGACATTAGGGCATTGTCCATTGTCCGTATTACTTTATAATATATGTTTAACGCTGCAAATAACTATTACTGTCACGTAGGCTTCCGTGGTGGTCCTGATATTTTGTACTTGGTGTGGGGGGCATCTTCAGAAGTTGTATAGTTATGGACGTTACAACACGTTAGCTTAAAGCAGTTAATGTTGTTACAATCCTCTAAAGGTGCTTGAGACCTACATCTACCACTAAACTTAGCTTAAGTTTAATTTTTAGATTCTATGTCTACCATCGTTTAATATATGTAATATACAAGTTACCTCCTTAAATAATTTTACTCACTACAAATGTTCAAGAATGTAAACAAAACCCTAACAAATTGACTGCATAAAAATGCAATATTAGGTATTATATTTTGGAAGGTTTACCGTTTACCATTGGGTAATCATCCCCAGTCTTTGGTTTGCCGGTTACAAATACTTTTAAACTATTTGTTTGTTATTGAACTTATGTATATAGTACTTAGATAGTATATTATTTCAAGTAAATTTATAGTTTTTAGACCATTGAATCCTACACATTCAGCTGAACACTATGATATGTTTATCTCATTTGTGATAAAAATGTCATATTAAACTTTTTTCCCGTGGATTTTTTCAATTCCAAATAAAGAAAAATAAAAAAATCCCCGACACAGCTCGTTCAAAACTTTCTTATTTGAAGACGAAGACATAATTACTAGCTTCAGTGTTTCCCCCTTATAAGCGTTTTCTAAATTTCATTGTTATTAAACATTTTATCAAAAATTTACCATAAAATAACTTCTCCCCAATGTACCCAGAATAATTGTATCCGGCATCTCATTGCCCATTTATAGCTTTTTTTTTGAAGTAATCAGATTTCTCCCGGAAAAACGACTTATATGATCATATTCGTATTTAAACGACACTACACATAATATTAAATATAATCTCATCCAAAAATTAGAATTTAAAGTTATATATAAGTGACAAACTGTAATGGATCCTTTCTTCGTTCTTCTTGAGTCTTGAGTTTGCGTTTTCTTTTTCTTCAAAGCTCAGATAGGGCATTCAAGGATGTTACAGTAATGCAATGTTTATTTGTTAAATATTACTTTAATAAATCAGTATAATATATGTACAAATCAATCAAGGCTCTATTAGATTTATTAAAAGTGGCAGATCAATTTTCAGTACATCAGCTAAATTTTTATTAGCATATATTTTTCTTTTAGCTTCAGTTAGACCATTGTCTTTGACTAATTCAGAGAGGGGAAGACTGTCTTCCGGTTTACACATGATGATTGGTCGTATCCGCACACAAACGTTTAGAGAAAACGGTATTATTCTGCTTAGCTCAGCCTTTACAAGGTCTGGTGTAGGACAAGGAAGTTTACAGTTATGTGAATCAAGTATATTCTTAAAAGACTCACAATAAGATTTTATCCAAGTTTCAAAATACTTTTGTTTGTCTTCACCTGTCACACTTGTGTTGAGGAAATAACTTAAGTCAAAAGCGAACGAGTTGTAGTGAGGCATCTGAAAATCTAGAAACCTAAAAGAAGTAAATTATTATAGATTACTTAATATCTTTCAACATTCTATATTTCGCTTTCGCAAAGAATAGACAAAATAAATAAAAAATGCAGATGAAACAAACGACAATTTTTTAAAAATACATTAGTAATTAGTTTTAAATGTGACCGAGGGCACTACACCAGTTACAAAACTTTTGTGGATTGCAGAAAGTTCCTATATCTGATCAAAGATAAAGTGTACAAAACACATTATGGCTATGGCGAAATGGGCCCAAATGTGGTCTAGTTGCTAGGCTTGGACTCCCCGCCTCCTTAGCACTTAGTACGGCTAAATGAAGATATGGTAAAGAATAGATGAAGTGTTCAGGTATTTCACATTGTAAAGAGGTCTATAATATAAATCAAGAACTGGGTTCATCTCTAAGGAAATTTGTCGAATTTCAAATTATCCACTTTTTCACATAATTATCAATTCTTCAGAGTTTCAGAGCATACCAATTTAACCAAAAATTGGACTCATAACAGATTTCTCTTTACTACAGATTATAGTTGGAGTATAATCCCCCTAAAGGACTAAGAAGTTAATATTTGCACTTATAGATCTAGCACTGCACTTCAAAATGTATTAATCTTGTCAAATACTCGTATTTATTAACTTTTGATGTAAATAGGACACCATTTTTTTAAACACATTAAAGATAAAACTACCAGGCAAAAGTATAATAAAAATAAGGAAAATGATACAGAGCTACGTTGAAAAATGTAATTACATACTTCAAAAATATTTAATGAATGAAGATTATGAATTATGATGATGAATAGTGTCAATTTGAGTTAATAGATTAACTGAAATAAAAGTAGGAATATCTGAAACTACGTAAAACTTGGGTTACTAGGATATAGAATGTGATCAATGTTGCATTGAGTAATTTAGCTGTAAAAATTACAGGCTGTAAAAATATATAGCAATCTGATTTCATTAATATTATGGGTTAATTGACAGAGTTAAGTTAATCTATAAGGGAACCAGCGTGGTCGTATGGATTAAATTACTGTCCACTTCTGCTCGGCCATTAATGAATCTAGGGAAGCACGAGGTCGTGGGTTCGAACCCTCACTGGTGATGCTCTGATTTATATGGCTCACATCATACTCGCTTTGGCGGTACATTGAGAAAAGGTATGCTGTGTGAAGTGGCTGGAACTCTCTACCACGGGGCTAGTAAAATAGGCCAAAATTGCTAGGTGCGAACAAGTGAATCGTCCTACCCACCTGGTACAAGTACTAAGACTTTACTCCTACTGCAACTGCTAAGTTAATCTAAATTAAATTCATAATGAAGTTCTAGGTCTTCTGGTGGTGACCGCGTCTCGAAGGGTGGAGCGTAGGACACCATGAACACCCCTGAAGATGCTTCTAGCAGTAGGAGCGAAACGTCGGGACACACACCCTTCGAGACGCGGTCACCACCGGAAGACCTAGAACTTCATCATGATTGCAACCGCGGAAGCCTACGATCATTGGTAAATTAAATTCGATTAATGCTATTGAGAGATTATTGTACACTAAAAAAATAATTTAATATGCTAAATCAGAATATGTATATAGACATAGATCAGAATCTAAAATAAGGTGGATCTACCTCTGTTTATCATATTTATGAGCAGTGGATGCGGACACCTTTCTAAAAATTTAATTTAAATGGTATATATTTAAATATAGTGTACGTACTTAAGTTTTTTGGGGTTTCCATTGGAATCACATTTAAACATAAAGTTATTAACCCATGGATCGCCATGATTAATAACGTTTATACTAGAGGAGTTAATAAAACCAACTTTTTCCACTTTACTTCTTATAGTGGTTTTCAACTTATCCAACTTTTCTCCAATTTCTTTCCTAGAAACAAAGACTCACAAATTATTTAAAGCGTAGTGTGGATTACAAAAAGTTTTGTTTACCCTAAATATAACACACATTAAGATTAAGATTAAATATAGTTGGTAACTTCCAAAGTATATTTATCTGGAAAAAAATATGCTAATAATTTGGAATGAAAAGAATTTTTAATTTTTCCTTTAATGACAGTACATTTAAGTGAATTTTACTTGTACTTGAATTACCATTCTGGTCCCCAATCCCTTAGGATAACATCTGCTACAAATTCATAAGCACTGGATTTTCTACTCTTCTGTCCTGTGGTACTGTCTATAATTGGATATTTTTTAAACTGTTCAACATCAATCAGACCTCTTTCAATGGCTATATAAGATGCAGCGTGTAACTTTCCGAAAGATCTGAAAACTAGGTCACAATGATTTGGATCAAGACCTACTAATCTATTAGCTATTCGATACCCAGATTCCTGAAAAAAAGGAGGTAAAATCAATAACAAAAAACCAATTATTTTGTCCTTCTCATATAAGTCAAATATGTATTGATATTGGGTTATTTTGATAATGTTTAGTTGGTTGAAATTAAGTAATTTTTTATTTATTTTTACTATAACTTTAAATAAAAAATCGATAAGATAAACTAGAACAAAACTTTCTTATATGCACCTAATAAGGCTAAATTGTAATCCAATGATATTTAATAAAAAAAAAATTATATTTAAAAAGGGTTCAACAGATGGCTGCTTACTTTTTTTCTATTTTCAGCAACATAGCTTTCTTTTCATTGACATCTCATAAAACCTAGATTTTTTCATGGGAAAACTACTTATGGATATATAAATAGATTTGTATTTAAATAGACTACATTTTAGAATTTTTTAATCAAAATCGTCGGAACCGTTTACGAGAAATAATTTGTTTCATGTTTTTTTTTTTTTCCCCAGTTCTTGGGGCATAACACCATAGTACTCGAGATAAATTTTACTCTCATATTCTCCACAAATAAGATGAATTAATAAAATAATATATATGTGATCAATATAATGAGCATTAGTTTGAGATTTGAGCCATCCAATCAGAAATAAAATCGGTTTATAATTACGGATGCTAGATCAAAGATAATAATTAAAATATTTTAAGCGAACGTGGCTCCAACTAAGGTACAACCGATGAAGGCACGAGAAAAGTCATAGAACTTATTGGCCTTTAATAATCAGTACCTGTTTGTACAATCAGTTTTTCGATAAGACTTACTGTTACTTCATATTAAAATCTATAACGTTGCAAACGCCATTTTTAATTTGTTTAAGGGTTAAAAATAACTTACATTCCTAGGGTTGGTTATTTCAGATAAGAGATAAGAAGTAATGGGGCAGGTTGATACAGTGTAACAACTTATTCTTATGAAAATATTAAACTTTTTGGATTTTCCTGTCAGTTACACGGCGATATCTACAAATGGACCAAATTTCAAGTTTCTTGCTATTCTGGAAGTCGCTTATAATTTTGATGATTGAGTGAGTCAGTAACGAAAATGGAAACTTTGAAACTCACCCCTGTTGTAAAGGATAAATATTATGGGCTAAATTATTTTACATTATTACATTATTACATTTACATTATTATTATTTTACATTGTCCTAAGCTACTTAAGCCTAGTTTATGTTTCAAATTTCACTCACCCATCGTAAGAGGAAGCTGAGATATGAGGGTGAGAAAAACTAGGTGAATTGGTACAAGTAAAGATGCACTGCGCATGCTTACTCCAACTTGACCTTGCGCACTGCCGTACTTAAAAATTTAAAAATCAAAGTATTAACTGATAGATTTTGACGTTCGCTGCACATTAATACTATAAGGTATTAGATCTAGTATATCTGGTTATGTGCTATCAAACTAAAGTTATATTTTTTAACATAAATAATGTTACATCTATAAATTAATACCTTTCAGTTAAATACCTCAGTTATTTAGGTAGTTTTAGGTTTCTATACGAAGTACGAAAAGAAACCTTTTATAACGGTTCTGTCCTGTCTGTCTGTATGTATCTCTGTCTGCACGTTGGTGTCTGTCTGTTGGCTTGTTTCAATTCATAAACTACTATAGCTAGGAACATGAAATTCAGCACATAGGTGCATCTCAGCATTTGTGACAACTGTACACTTTTTGGAGTTTTCACTCTTAATATTTTTTTTCAAGATGGTGGCCAATAATATGGCGGGTGACAAAACAAAAGTTTTTAGTCTAGTGGATATGTTATACATCAATTTAACGGTCTTGAAATGTAGGAAATGAATATGCAACTATTAAAATTTTACACTTAATATTTCCAAGATGGCGGCAAATATGACGGGCGGCTAAACACAAGTTTTTAGTCTCTTTAGTCTGTTTTTAGTCTAGTNTCAGATTTTGATGGATTTACACGTCTTTCGTCTGTGCAGACACCTGTACCTAAATTACAAGACCGATTTTGATAAAATTGGGCATACATGTTCAGAAACATTATACCCAAAGGCGAAATCGAGAAATGAATTTTAATAATAACGATTCAAACACTAGAAATTTTAATAATAACCATCACGATGAAATCGTCTAGTTCTAGTTAATCACCTTGAGAATGATCCAAGGAGGGATCAATATTGCAAAAGTGAGGCTTCACTTCCATGATAGACCCAACTACTCAAGAAGTGAAAGTGAAATCATCAAACAAATCTTAATTGTTTGATGTACTTAAGTCACATTAGAACAAGTGACTCTACACCTAATTTGAGTTAATCGTCTTACAAAAACTGATTTTGACCATTTGTTCCAAATCGGGTTTACACAGTGAAGTTTACTTTCGGTAAAAGACGTTTCCACGTGCATTTTTTTACTATTATAGTGTTTTTATTTAGTAAACCTTAATTCTACAACCAAACAATTAAATGAAAAAAAATTGAATTATAAGTAAAATCAATCATGAATAAATTACCTTTAAATCTTCAAAGAATAAATCTTTACAGTTAATGCCTCCTATACATTCAGGTCGAATTTTTTCATTATTATTAAAAAATGTTTCCAGTTTCGGAAATATATTTATGTAGAACTGAAAAAAACAGCAATTATCAAATAATTAATTATTGTTAAAATATCTATTGAGGTTTAATAGGACAATAAAAGTAAGTTGCATAATAAGGCATTCAAATTATTAAGTTTAATTAGGTTCTTAATAATTTAATGCACAAAATCATAAATAATAATTCCAAAAAATCATACCACACAACTCTCTTAATTATGTGAGATCAATAAATATTGAATTACCGTGAGAATGTGGCAGAGGTAATGATGTTATTTATATCAAATGGTTTAATTAACCATTAACCTTATCTCAGTTAAATTTAAATAATTTAGAAATAACAAACACTAGTAAAGAAGACAGCTAATTATAAGAAGAAATAAAATAAGTAAGAAATAAAGCTTTTACTTATTCTCTTTTCATGATTTAACAATAAGTAATAAGAAATCATGATAATAAGAAACTAAATAAAGAACATCAAAAACAATGAAAACTGTCTTACATTATATTCTCTTGAATATGCTTCATCTAATGTTGAGCTGATAGTACCATCTTTACTATCAAATTTAGTTAAATCCAAATTCCTTTTAAGAATCATAGATATGTATTTTTCTTCGCCCTTCTTGGAAAGAACTTTTAAGTATAACCTGAGTAATGTGCTAGCATAATTATCACCATCACTGACAGCCGATGTTATATCTACTGATAGAAGTCTTGATATATCGTAAAAGTTGCTCTTTTTAAGCTCATTCTCCAACCATTTTAAATCCACAAGATCATCCATGATACCTGATATAAAAATAAAATTAATTATACACCCCACAAGTAATAAATCCTATAAATGAGGCTACAAAGTACAAATATAAGCTGCGGTAATTAGTTATGCTAAATCAGTGTTAATTATAAATTTTAGTTTCTTTATATTTAATTATATGTTGTAAGAAGTAATTATTAAACATATATTCTGTGCACGAACCTTGTCTATATTTCAGGGGTGCCCATCCCCCCCAAGGCCTAGGGCGCAATTCCCCCCCTAGATCCAGCTATACCCCCNCTCTGTCTGCACGTTGGTGTCTGTCTGTTGGCTTGTTTCAATTCATAAACTACTATAGCTAGGAACATGAAATTCAGCACATAGGTGCATCTCAGCATTTGTGACAACTGTACACTTTTTGGAGTTTTCACTCTTAATATTTTTTTTCAAGATGGTGGCCAATAATATGGCGGGTGACAAAACAAAAGTTTTTAGTCTAGTGGATATGTTATACATCAATTTAACGGTCTTGAAATGTAGGAAATGAATATGCAACTATTAAAATTTTACACTTAATATTTCCAAGATGGCGGCAAATATGACGGGCGGCTAAACACAAGTTTTTAGTCTCTTTAGTCTGTTTTTAGTCTAGTAGATATGTTATACATCAATTTAACGGTCTTGAAGTATAGGAAAAGAATATAAAACTATTAAAATTTTGCACTTAATAATTTTAACTAAATAGTATCACCTCACGTACTTACGTGAAGCTCGCCTTACTTGTTTTAAATGATTATCTTCTCATTTGTTGTTATTGTCTTGGTTAGATTTTCGGTCACGTAAGATGGCTTTTATTATTTAGTCGTGTATTAAATTGGACCTAAAGCTTCAGGTTGAATTCAGTTTTATCTGCAAGAGCTCTGGGATATTTCGTGAGTTTGTTGTTCTGAAAACCAACTCTCTCAGGGACAATACAAACATCTCACTATTTTCTACCACTTTCTCTCTTTTTACTCACTATGTCTATCTCTTTCTCTCTCTACTACTCACTATTTTCTACCTCTTACTCTCTCCCTCTCCCAAGCTACCTTTACAACTTTATTTTTCTGCTTTAACCTTTTTTTTTACACAACTGGCCTGAAGCAGCTTGGTAAACTTGCTTTCAATTTCCTCCCTTAAAAAAACCCCACACTGGGTAGAAAAGTAAGTACCTTCTATATTTTCAATCATCTTTCAATTCCAACCCCCCCCCAAAAAAAACAATTTTAGTTTTCTTTTATCTAGTTATTATTGAAGTGAAATTCTTAAATTTCTCTTGCTTTTTTTTGTAATTGAAATAATACAAAAGAAATTGAAAATATTATAAACTGCATTATTTGAAACCAATAGCCAAATCTTTAATAATATCTGTAGTTATGTACGTGTTTATTATACATATTTCTTTCCGATTATTGCATTTTCTATAAGGGTAATACATTTTTTTTTTTCATTTCTTTTAACCGTAACATTAAAAAATAGGGTACTTGGTACCTCGGAACTTTTCCTCACTTCAGAAGCCACTAAAGTGGCCTCTCCTGCATTGGCACGTGGAGCAGCATTGGACGTGGTCAGTACTTGGATGGGTGACCATTCTAAACTAACTGATTTAATATCATTCTTTAAAAAAAACATTATTTTTAANTTCCCTATCTCATTTAGTTTTTGAGATATTTGGCATTTTTTGAAAAATTTTGTGAAACTCTTAAAAAAAATTAATAAATCGATATCTCAAGAACTATTAAGAATCGGGCATATGCTTACTCGACATTTTTTGTTCCAATTTGGCCATAGATACTAACCATGAAGTTTGGCTGGTTAACTTCCGGTCACCCTGTATATATATATATTGTGGAGAGGCTTTCCGATTTTTATTATTCTACTACTTACACTGTACACAAATGGAATATCAAATATTTGAATGGAATTATAAAGCTAAGAAGTATAAAAAAACATATAAACTTGCCTTTGTTGTTAATTATTTTTACAGGGTTTGTCACGAACTGACTCTATGAAATAGAAGGTTTACAGGTTTTCCAGGTATACATTTCTTTAAAAGTTCTCAACTGAAAAATTTAGTTTACTAAATAAGAAAGAAAACACATTAGAACAATCCACACAAGTTAAATCTATTTGTAAGTATTATATAAAATATTTATTCCATGTTTGAATTTAATAATAATTAAAAATTTAAACCTTTAAAACTCGTGAAATATTATATTTAAAGAGTTATTTCAATAAAGAAAGACAAGCAAAGAAACTGAATACAAACTGACAAATGAACAGCATGAGGAAATATGTAAGTACCATAAATCTCAATCTTATCTTGAAACCGTAAACTGTAGATTAAAAATTATCTTATTTTCTTAACTCGAGATGACGTCATTATTTAGAAATACCTGTAACAGAATCATATAGCCATTGTAGATAAAGTAACAATCAGGATGGGTTGTTTGTCATTTGTAGAAATTCATTTTTCAAAATCAAACAAGTGATAGTATATTTATCTGAGTTTAAAGATATAGTAGGTAGAGATAGGCTTCGAGATAATTGTCAAAGTTGAATAACTTTTAAGTCAAAACATAAGGGGAAGGGTAAATAAAACTACGCCAATAAAAATTCCTATACGTTGTTATATCAATTAAGTTGATAATACTCACGCTCCAATTTATTTATGATTACCTCTCAGGTATACATCAAAGTATATGGCCACCTTTAAACTAATAATGATTAATTCGATTCACAATAAAATGTTATAATAAAGTGTTTATAAAATAGTTTGTTTATGATTATTAAAATGTTTAAAAGAGGACTTCTTAATTTCAAAATTTTAAAAGTTAATAATAATAATTGTTAATTGCAACAAAATAAGGCACATTATAATTTCACTTTTAAAAATATGAAGTAATATTTCTTGAAAAATAATATTAAAAATAAGTTTGTCGTTGTTTTACCTTATAAACATTAACATACCTAAGACAAGATTCTGAGTGCTGATTCGATGCACTGAAGTTGGTTACTATACAACTTGTTATTACCGTTTAACATCATATCTTATCAGTTAGGTAGATTAGAGTATTAATGTAAAGAAGAACAGAATGGTTATTTTAATCTCAGTTATAATATAATTCACGCCAAGCAATATCTGGTAACATCGTGTTGCAATAATTAGGTCAAAAATATTACCGTAATGCATCGAATAAAAGACGACAGACGCCCTCAAACATAAGACGCATCCCGTTTTTCGAACTAAAAATTTGCGAACTAACAAATATTAAGTCATATGTTTCAACCTTTTGTGCCCATTTGCTTTTCTTCCACATGAGCAGAATCCATTTATTTACACCTACAGCCTACAGCTTCAAAAGTACACATAAGATTTTTATGAAATTTGTAAATGGTTTGTCGATAGTAACCAACAGATAGCCCCAGATAAATTTCAACCGTCTGCGCTCTTTAAATTTTCCTAAATTCAGGGGTGCCCATCTCCCCCAAGGCCTATGGCGCAATTCCCCCCCCCCTAAGATCCAGCTATATCCCCCCATCCGGAAAAATACCAAAATGTACAATTAATAAAAAAAAAAAATGTCCGCGGCCAAGTATCAACAATTGTGTTTAAAATGTACTTGTTGGGGAATGTTATGCTGATGTTTACCGCAGTACAATATCTTACTTTAAGTCATGGGTGTCGTCTGCAGTTAATTATTGGGGGAGGTGATTT
>KZ651066.1:1326523-1358368 GCA_001010745.2 Gerris buenoi
GTTTTTTCCACACTCATTATCAAATCTCACACTCTGATCATTCTCAGTTAACTTGATTACAGATATGAGGTTACCCTTTAGTTGAGGTACTAGTAGAACGTCCCTCAGATGGTAGTCGGGTTGTCCTGATTTCTTGATGGTCACCTCTCCGATCCCCTCTGCTCGTATGATGCTGTTGTCAGCCAGCCTTATTTTCCTCGTACTACTCCTCATATTATTAATCTACGTTTCTAACAAAAATTGGCTGGACAGAGATATTAGGTCCCTAAAAAACTTTGTGAGTTGTGCTCTCGTAGCCTTAAAATTAGAAAGTAAATATACTAATAAATAAAAGGAGTGGGCATCTGTACACGGAATAAGCAAATTACAGAGAAAGTAATTCTAAGAAATGATTAGTTAGAAAACTCTTTATTCTAAGAACTATTAAACTACTTTTGCATCTTTTAGGTGGAAACACATATTGGGGTTAATTGCCAGGATCTGATGTTATAGCTGACACAGCACAAAGAGTAATTCAAAATTAGCTTAGTTAAAGAAGAAGACCACCCTGTAGATTATAATAAATATAAAAAATAAAATAAATAATAATATTATTAATTCGAAAATAGACGAATTTAATTTTCGAATTTTTAATTAAAATCTTCGGAACCATTTTTTGAGATTTTTTTTCACGTTGCTTCAGAGTTTTTGGAGGGTAAAGTCCCAAATTTCATAGCTAAAATTAATTACTTCATTTCGCCTCGGGGTATCATTTTTCTGAACATGTATGTATGTATGTGAAACTTCATCGAAGTCGGGCAAGAACTTTAGGCTCAATGCATCAGCACAGACTACAGACGACAGACAGACATTATCTCGAAATCGAAATTTACAATTTTTTTGTTGTGCTGTATAACAGTATGCACTCTTACTTCTTATACAACAAAATAATTATTGTACGTGTAATTTTATCGTAAAAAACATTTCTATTATGTTTTCCTTTACACAGTTAAATTCATGTAATTATTTGGTAAACTAATGTATAGTTTAATTAATATATGTATTATAACTATTTAAGAGTATAATAGTAGGTAAGAAACTAAAAAGGTAAATAAAAAATATGATAACTAAATTGCTTTATTTGTCCAAATATTAAGCCGAATCCGAAAAGAGCGCTGACAGTGAAATAAAATAATTTATAATAAACTTTTTAATCATTCGCGGTTTTAAAGAGAATACACACAAAGTAAATTGACATACCTTTAAACATATAGGTTTAAATTATCCAGTTGATAAGATATTACAATGACTGAGTATAGGTTGGAGTACGTATTTCAGTATTATTATAACCGGCACATGTTATGTCCATGCGCATTACATCTCACTCGACGAACGACAGGTCAACAACTGATAAAGAGAATTGCAGAAGTAGGTCTAGAGGCCTGAAGAATTTCACAATAGTGCTTGTGGTGGGGTTCTTCGGCCTTCATATATACATACTCGCACTCGTTTGACTTACCTGCTCTTTTCAGTGGAGATAAACAAGGACACATAATAAGTCTTTTATTTGTTGACAAGTAAAGACGCATTTTAAAAATATCCTATGATAGAAGTACATAAGGACATAAGATATTTTCATGCGAAAATGAAAACTTAAATTTGTTTGAAATCAGTTATTTATCCTCAAATTAAATTAATGGGTTATCTTAATATTAGGTCATTATAGTAATAATGAAACAGTCACATTATACATCTGTTTATATATCTCGCTCACAAAAAACAATAATAATATATAGGCGCCGCTTGTGGTCTCTTTATGACCTAGATAAAGTGATAACATCAAACGACTGATAATAATAATAATAATACGCAAAAGCTAACACAAGAGGAAGTAGAACTCAAAATTGTAAACAAAACTGTGTGTTTATTAGGTGCAATAATGTCAGACACTTGAAATTTATTTCAATTTTATATTTTAGAAACAATTTGAAAAAATTTTTGGTGAAAACAATACTTTTCCTACTGTAGGTAGTGAGGAAAAGTAATAAATATTTAGGGGCAACACTAATTCATACTTATACGTATGTAAATAAATGTACATGATCTGAGGCTCATTCTTAGATTCAAAATTAATCATAAACAAAATAATTAAAAACAAAACAAATCATTTTCGAACTTTGTTGATTGAATAATACGAATCATTGAAAGACAAACTGCGGTCCTTCGTAGTAAGAGGATGAGGTGAGGTTTACTTTCTGAGGAAAAAGGCTCAATTTACCGAAACTCCAGGGCCAGCTCTAGTAGTTTCCCCCAAAAATAAAAAAAAAATCCATGATCTTGACTTTTCATCACAATAAACGAAAGAAATGTTTAATGCATTGGTTATGATTGGGTCCGTTCTAAACAATTCTGATCACATAAAGCGGTTATTAACATTGCCCGTGATTACATTAAGTATAGCGTCCACTGTATTGCGAAACCATATCATTCAAACCAAACCGAAGATCAAAAATATTTTAACTTGACTAACTTTTAAGTCTAAAAGTGTTTCAACAAGGTCATTTAACAATTCCATTTGCGCATATAAAGTAATCAACCTAATATATTATGCTGTAGACTGCTTTCTGATTATGTATGTTGCAGGGTTGTGATGACTAAATATGTTCTTTATTTGATCATATCCCTAAAACAAACTAGTGAAATCAAATCTCTTAACTCTTCAGCAAGATGATCAAATATTATGTTCCATAAATAAAATTAAAATTAGCATAGCCTAACTATTAAAGTATATATTTCTCAAACATGCGTATACCTAGTGCGGACACGAGCTAAACGAGAAGTATCTCTTTTGATGTTTATAAGAACCCTGTACATTCAATTTAATATGAGGAAATACAGTAGAAGAAGAAGGATATGGTTTAGGCTATTTATGCGAAAAAGAAGAGTGTATCCAAATTCCAAATACAGAGGGAAAAATACTAAAAATAATAATAAATTAGCAACCGAAGCTACCAATCCAAGCTACCGTTTGGATCAAACACCTGTTACTACAGGAACTTCCTCAAATTATTAAGCAATCATCCAATTTGATAATAATCCGGTGAATTATACGCATTCTCTAAATCAATATCTTTAAAATCCTTTCCAAAATTGTAAAGATTTCTTAATCCATTACATATTTTTCTAGAGAGGTCGATTGAAAGAATAGATACTTTCGTTAAAATAACAAAAAAGTGTTTTATTTTTCCAGTTTTAATTTACTTAAAAAACAAAAAAAAAGTATAAATAATTTATATTAAGATATTGGTATTGGTAATATGTCTTTCATTTATTCATAACATTTTTTATCATAAAACATTTACTTTCCTTAAAAAATCTATATGAATTTTTATTATACGCTTATATTTTTCCCCTGAATACAAATTTAATTTCAACTTTTCCGTTTCGTCATTATTCTTGAACAGATTTTCTGCATCGATTCCACTTTCAAATGAACAAATATGATAGGGAAGATCCGTGCAGCACTTAAGAAATCCGTAAAGAAAAAATCGCTCCAACTCCTGCCTGATTTCGGTAAAGGATAACCGAGGTGCTTTGCTACCACAACTATCGAGGAAACATTCCATCGTCTGGTGATAGCTAGTAAGCAGTTCATCGTAGTGATCGTATTTCAAACTCATATTTGGATTTAGAAAGAAGAAGTATGACAAATCCCAAGCAAAAGAACCGTAATGGCTTAACTGGAAATCAACAAATCTGAAACGAAAACCAGAAGATATAAGTTAAAAATTTACAAAACACTTAACTTATTATGTTCAGAAGCAGCTACAGAAATTTTCATGATACTGATCCTGGAAATCTATTGTTGATCTGGATCTATTGTTGACCAATTATTGTCTTTAAATTGCCATAGAAATTTAACTTTGAACTAACTCACATCAAGCTAGATAGATTACAAAAAGTCTAGACAGCGTCAAATGAATGTAATCGTCTGTGGAAAGATTAGGATAAATAATCTTTCTAAGTAAATCCCTACTAAAAATGATTTAGAACTAAAATGATAAATACAGATATGATTTATCATTCTCTTAAAGACAAATTAGTAATTTTACTTGACCAATTTTTTATTTACACAGTAATAATCATTAGTGCGTAGTTTTGATCTAAAGATTAAGTATTATTATATAATTTCAAATTAGCATATATAATATCCTTCTTTATTCTTTTCGTATAGTAAATTGATAAGCCCTTTATAATGTCTAATTGTGACCAAGAACAAAATGCACCTTTAAAAAAGTTTTATACGAATAAAGCAATACCTGCATGAAATAGGTTCATTGTTCTCGTTAAACTTATACATTAGATTAGCCTTCCAGAAGTCGCCGTGGTTGATAACTTTAAATTTATCGTTAGTTTCAATATGAAGTTTCAGTAATACTTCCCCGATGTTGTTACCAAGATCTTCTAATTTATTGGTTAACTCCAACCTACAAAAATATAATTTTTAAAATAGAGTAATACATAAATCAATTACGACCTACAATATAAATTAAGACTCCACGGAAAACAAGTGGATTGCCTCATTTGTATCAAACTTTTCAGCTGAAAGAGTAGAGAATATAAAAATTCTATTACATATGTAAATATTTACTTATCATCACACTTTATTGCCGTTTCTTTTACGCCCCCAATTTCCACAGCGTTAGGCTTTTAACTTTCGTCCACTTTAAACATCTACGCCAACGGTTCTTAACTGGGGGGCCGCGGCCCCCTAGAAGGTCTCGAAAGGTAGTTAGGTACTATATACTATAATCGTTTATTATATTTGGAGATTTTAAGGGGGCCGTGGTTACCAAAAGGTTAAGAACCGCTGATCTACGCGATGTGTTTGTCAGTGGCAATTTCGCTTTTCTGGGATTCGTACGCATCAATTGCATTGTTTTTCTGCAAACAAGAAGTACTCCCCTTAAAGTCAGTGTCTTCAAGATTCTGCTAGAATGGTGGAAGAAACTATTATCAAAGGGCCAACATAGAATACCAAGGAATTACGACAAGTTGATAAATTATCATAATCGAGGGTTAAAGACAGAATCTAACTGGGCTACACAACATTTGTCGAATTTAATTGCCATTTTGGTTTGCCAACATATTTGGGAGGCTCAGAAGCTAACACCAATTAACTGAGAATTCGACTGCATGGTGGAAGCCTACACAAATCATTACTTATGTCTATAAGAGTATAGAGGGAATAATTCATTCCATGAACTCATCTGTATATAGATATGTTAGCACTTTAGATTTGGGAGAAGCTACTTAAAATAAATCGTATAAGAGAAGCGCATAAGAAAAAATTATCTATATGCCGGTGATTATTAATGGAAATCTGATTTTCAGGGATTCTTACGCTAATCTGTCGTCGTCGCTTATCTAAACCAACACACAACACACTAATAATTTTAACTTATTTAATTAAAACATACCAATTTTTATCCCAAGATTGTCTCATTGACTTCACAAGAATTCTAAGGCCATCCTCAAAGAAGCTATTGATACTTTTATCACTTCTACAGTAGAAGTATGGCTCGAGTGTCTGGCTATTGATCTTCCCTTCTGCTTTAGCTGCAAGAGAAGAAGCGTGAAACATAGCTAATGAATTAATAGCTAAATAAGCTTCTTCTAGACTTGATCCTTTTTCTTCATTGTTATTCCGGAACTCAGGCTAGACAAGGAAAACGAAATATTTAAAATCTCCTTTTTGCTCGTTTTTATAGTTTATACTAGTAAGATATGTTTGCTCCATAGTCAGCCAATCAACAATAATTAATTACTCTGTAATTTGCAATGAGCAAATTCTCTTTGCTACTCTTAATCTCACATTTTTCATAATATCATTTTTCATCTGTGTCTCTAGTTGTAAATATAGAGTAGTTTTTACGTTTTGAATTAGGATGATAAAAATCAAATAAAACCAACGCTAGCCTAAATAAAACGACATTTAGTAACGTATAGGAAGCTCTGTTTTCGCGACCCCTTATTAAGGCTCTTATGAGGCAAAAAACAAGTTCTAGCAAGTGGTACATTATGCATTTAAAAAGGAAATACTCGTCCTCCCAAATTACTCTTATACATTGCTTAGTATACGTTTGAATTAGTTGTTTTCATTTATTTACCTTAAGATCTTCCATGATAATTTGCTGGTCCCCCGAAATGGCATATAATTTAGGCCAAACTATTGAGTTTCCACTTTTATCGAATAGTTCCTTAAATAAAGGTAGCACATTCTGGTAAACCTAAAATGAATGAGGTAAATTCAAAAATAAATGAGACATCTTTAAAATTTCTTATTATCATGTTGCTTTCATTATGTTCCATAAAACAATATATTTACTAATATGAACTTAATGCAGACAAACACATTCCAACAACATTAGAAAGTTAGAATTCATTTTATTGAACAAAAAAGTTAGTTTTTCATTTCAGAGACTTGGGATTTTAAAAGTTTGTTAGAGTATTTTTGTGGGTTTGTGTATAACTGGTAGTTGATAACTTACGGTAAAATTGACCGATTTGAACGAAAGTCAGCAAACGTGTACATCTCAGCATTTGTGACAACTGCATATAGTTTAGGAAATGCTACACTAAATATTTTCAAGATAGCGAACGATAAACAAATTTTTTAGTCAACAATGACACGTTAAGGTCTATTTACGTTAAAACAGGCATACATGTGTGTTTATGCAAGCTGAAGAAAATACAGCACAAGAAAATAATAATAAATACGCATCTTTTTTTGCCCATAACTTAAGAATTACGAGCTTAATCATTCAAATGTATAATAAAAGTCCAGCCTTCGCAAAGATAAGTTAATCTTGTTTCCGAATAAACAAGTGCCAATGCAAGAGAGATTTGTGGGACAATGGAAGTCGCATGCGAAACAACGTGACTAATGTTTTATAATGCCATGAATAGCTGAGCTCTTTTCAATACTACAAAATAAGAAAAGACTAATAACCTTTATTTCACAACTGAACATTTTATCAAACAAAGAATCGGGTTGATGGTTCTTATCTGGGTTGCTCTTGAAAATAACTCGCAAAATTTCATGATTCTGTGAATCTTTTGAAGAAGTTATCTTGAATCTTTGCAAGAGGCTGCTATAACCTAATCCTGGTGAATCTTCCTCCGAATAGATTACTTCTTCAATATTAACCATTGATAACCCCGATCCATCCAAAGCCTTCCGACAAAGCTCCTTATTCATAACGCTTAATGCTTTACCAAATCTGAAACAGTAAGAAACAAGTATTAGTTTTTTTAAGTATTAGTATTAGTTTTTTAGTTTCGCAACAATCAAAATTTAATAAAATTTAAGTAAAAACCCTACAGTTATAACATAGAATGTGTGCGTATAAACAAACCATACAATTTTAGTGCATGGTATGAATGTTTATCTACCTATATTTATACAAATAAAAAAATAATAAATATACATTACGTTTTTTGTAAAGCTAATAAGTTTTTTTGTTTGTAAAGCTTGTAAGTTTTTTGTAAATTGTGTTGAGATATTACGAAATTTAAATAAATATTATATCCATTCTTCCTTTCAAAATTTTTATTCATGTTTCATAAAAGTTAATGTTAAATATACATGTAATAAGTTAATGTTTGAACTACTAATTTACAATTACTGAAATACGTAATTATAAACACGGATCCCACCGTAAATAATATATACACTTACAATAAGAGTTTAAATAATTTGTTTGTGTCATTCAAAATTTATCATGGTCCGCAGGCAAATTTTGTTTGTCATGTTAATAAAAGAGGAGGTCTCTTTGAGTACAAATATATATATGTATTTGGTTTCGGATTTGCACCTATTCATCTTAGAGCAATATTTCCTCAAAATTTGTTTTGTCCCCTCCCTACTCGTATTTTTGCAAAATTAGTTTTGTCCCCTCTCTACTCGTATTTTTGCAAAATTTGTTTTGTCCTCTCTCTATTTTTTGCAAAATTTGTTTTGTCCTCTCTCTATTTTTTGCAAAATTTGTTTTGTCCTCTCTCTATTTTTTGCAAAATTTGTTTTGTCCCCTCTCTATTTTAGCATTGTGAATGTTCAGGAGAACGAAATTTCTTTGTCTCCTAATTCAAGAACTTAAAGATAGAAATATTTTCCAGACATCAGGGAATATTTTAGGTGTCTTGCGTTAGTCATTTGGTCTATCTGCGTCGTTCAACAATTTTGCGAACCAACATATCTTAAATCACATGCACTAGCGCTTTCAAACATATTTATATTAACACCTATTTCTTTAAAAGTACCCACTTATCCCATTATAAATTTGGATGGTTTGTCAAAAGAAGGGCACGGATGGTCCTATATTTATTTCAACTGTCAGTGCCGTCAGTGTACTTTAAATATTGCTAAACTGATGCTTTAATTCATGTTAGAAAACAAAACAATTTTGACAGATTAAATCGGACGCGGGACGTCTCGGCGTTTCGTGTCTCACCAAACATAAATAAATAAATAATAAATAACACATAACATAATAAATACAAGCAACTAGACACACATTGTACCCATTTGAAAAATATAAACACACTAGCTGGATACCCGTGCTTCGCTACGGAGTATTTTTAAATTTGATAAGTTTATAAACTACCAGGAAAGCATACAAATTATTTTACTATGCGAGAATATCTAGATTCTATCCCTCCTACTTATATCCCCCTCCTCTTTGATAAGATAATTTGCAAATATCCTAAATTTACCCCCCTCCTAAATGAAAATATGACAAAACTGTACATAACAACAATTACTGTACTCTTAAAGAGCATTTCAACGATATGCATCATGAAGATGAAGGGTATTTATTACTTGTACCCCGTACCCCTTTGAAAAATTTATAGTTCGAAAATTCGTGGACAGTTACCTTCCCCTTGCTTTGAAGGTCAAGTGTGCAAATTTTCATCGAGATCGGGCTAAAACTGTAGATTTGTATAAAAAACTATACATATGTATACGCACTTATGATGAAATTTATATATATATACTAGCTGGATACCCGTGCTTCGCTACGGAGTGTTTTTATATTTGATAAGTTTATAAACTACCAGGAAAGCATACAAATTATTTTACTATGCGAGAATATCTAGATTTTATCTCTCCTACTTATATCCCCCTCCTCTTTGATAAGATAATTTGCAAATATCCTAAATTAAACCCCCTCCTAAATTAAAATATGAAAACTGTACATAACAACAATTACTGTACTCTTAAAGAGCATTTCAACGATATGCATCATGAAGATGAAGGGTATTCATTACTTGTACCCCGTACCCCGGTGTACCAAAATCTTTATTTCGTAATCTCATGTAGGCAGTGACCTTTAACTTGTTTTGAAGAAAAAGTGTGTAAATATTCATCAAATTAGGATAAAAAGACATACCCTCATACGGATATACTTCTTTTTATATTTTCTTTTATTATTCTTTTCTATATTTTTCTATTTTACCCACCTCCTAAGTGAAAATATGATAAAACTGTACATAGCAACAATTACTGGACTCTTAGAAAGCTTTTCAACGATATGCATCATAAAGGGTATTCAATACTTTGACATTTGTACCCCGTACCCCTGTGTACAAAAATTTAAATTTCGAAAATTCATGTAGATATTGATTTTTCCCTTGCTTTGAAGGTCAAGTGTGCAAATTTTCATCAAGATTTGACTAAAACTGTAGATTTCTATAAAGAACATACACACATACGTTGACTTTTATATATATATGGCCGCCATCTTGAATCAAAATGCCTGCTTGGTACACCATTTATCTAAAGTTACTAACTTCATAAAAAAGAGCTAACTTCTAAATTTTAAGGTTCTAGTGCAAATAGTTCCGGAGATATTGTCTTGTAGAATTTTGTGTATAAATGGCCGCCATTTTGAATCAAGATGTCAGATTTTAAAAATATTTCTTAGCGAGCACCTAAGAGGTTAGAGGAACGCACCTACAAAATTTCATGGTCGTAGGTCCAGTGGTTTTAGAGATATCGTGATGTGTCAGTGAGTCAGTGAGTGGTATTTGGATTTTATATATATAGATATCTTTTGAACTAACTATTCTATTTATTTTGATAGGGCTTGTTGCATTTTGTTCTCTATGTTTAACTGTGTCTTTTGATACATCATTTGTTGATATTAGCAAAATAACTCTGCAATTATTTGGTGTTAAAGCTTCAAAAGTCAATATTTTTAAAAAGGTGGCAAATATGTTTGTTGTATTGTATAAGAGTAAAAATCACAGGGAAGTACTTGAATCCAAGTACTTTTTATGGTTTCGTAGATAATCAGGTATAAACGCTTTTAATACGCTGAAATAACATTATAGTATTTACCCTTCCCGCCCTATATGAAAGTAAAAATAAATAAATAAATAATGTAATGTAAAGATTTTTTACTTAAATAAATTAATTTGGGGCTATCTACACTAACTATTTAAACAAATTTATAATATTTCCCGCCAAAATCCTAAAATTTTAAATATCTTAAACCGTTTGAGCATGAGACTTAGGGTAGTTTCAGATAAAAATGCATGCAAATAAATTTATTTCACGTTACTATGTTAAGTTAAAGCTAAAAATAATTTGTAAATGTCGGTTATTACAAAAAATTCAAAATCACATCTTGAGTTTGCTAGTCCTCTTTATATCAGAGTTTAAGAGCATTTAAATGGCATTGCCTTAAATGATGGAATAGCAGCAGTATCCTCTTAACATTTTTTTTTTGGATTAATTTTGCAACACAAACACACTCAAATATATAACCTTCCTAAAAACATTACATTTGTGCGAACTAAGAACGTAAATTTGTGTAAAATAATAAAATAAGAGTACATCTTTTATCAAGCATGTTCATAAATTCAAAATCTAACATCTATTTAGCGGTTACCTTTTTTAAATCTAAGATTTTTGAACGTGACGCTCGGATAATGCATAACCTTACCACGCGCAGACATCGAACTGAGTTGAATACACCAGGAATTTTAAGGTCAAGAGCAGTGTTGCTCTTATCTTCACTAAATGCTAATGCTAAATACAAAAAATATCCCACAATTTTCCAAATATCCCTTCTTAAGTGAGTAACATGAAAAGTATAATCAGTCAATATTCATTTTACTAGGTTTCTTATAATATACCATTCTTCCTGTAGAGTTCTTTATATATTAATATGCAGGCTTTCACTGTTTTTTGTCAGCTAAAAATATTCTAGGTCTAGGTATTTGCTTCGCACTCAATTTTGTCACCATCAATCAGGTTGCCAAAGGTTCAACATATGTTTTCTAAGTAAGTAACAATATTAATTGGAGGGTTAGGTGAGGTCAATATTTAAATCTTGTCAGGGTCTAAAATAAAAACTGGTGCGTTGGAGAGTTGGCTGGCTGAGTCATAAACATCATGCACTCCCTAGATTTTAGTTCTTCTAGAGGTAGTTGCGACGTTTCGTATCTAGTGTTGTCACCATTAGGGAAATTCATGTTTTTTAAGTAAGTAATAAAATTTTCTAAAGAGTTAGTGCAAGGTTTAAGGATTAAATCTTGTCCGGTTCTAAAATGGTCACTGGTGCTGGTTGCGTCCTGAGAAAAACATGCGCACCCCTGAAGATTCTTTCATAACGGATGATTCTTAAATCACCGGAAGACTTAGAATTTTAAATAAAAAATATACATACTCGTAATGTCTAATAAATTTTGAAAAAAATAAAACTTTCTAACGCTTCTATAAATAACGTTTTTTTATGCTTGCCAACGAACTTAATACCAGATTATGTAAAATCAAATCCATTAAAATTTACTAAAGACTAAAGTAAGGGGATTAAGTAAAGGTATTAATAGAAATACTTGGCCTACTTGGATATCATTTAGTTAATAATAACTGAACAATTCTTATAATAATCAACTTCAATATCAAAATTTGTTGTGAACATGCTTTAAATTATTCAGTTTTATACGTATAAAAAATACAAATCTCGGAAGAATTATTTATTTAATATATTTTGCAATAAATATTTTACACGTACAGATAGTTAAATACTGATACAGGCAATCATTAATACAAAAAAAATAAATAACCAATCATTACAATTGAACTTAAAACTTTTTGAATAATACTGTTTATGATTAATACAGTATAGAGTAATCCACAAATATATTCATTCTTCGAGTACTTTTTTTATAAATATTTCTTATATATTCGAGAAATCGAGTACTTTTTTAATTGTGAACACAGATGATGATTTTATAATGTTTAAAGCAACTTGTTGTCAATAAAATATTGAATATTGGCTTTGGTTGCTGATCGAAAATAGTTGTTGGAAAAGAAAGAGCGGTAATTTTTCGAATTGGAAAGAAGCTGGTCAATAGGAACTTGTTGGGATGAAGTATTCAGCACTAAAGGAAGGTATGATAGAGCGCATGCTAAAGCTAGAGGATGAAGGCGGCGAATTTCAGCTTTAACGTCATCAAGAGTTGGGCCGTGATTGATGTCCCAGCCTGCCTTTTCCAAACAATCTCTAAATTCGTCACAGTACCTGGAAGTAATGAATAGTACACTTAATACATTCTACTTTTAAATTTGATTGGTTAAAGCTAATTAACAATAGTTAAACTTTAAAAACCGAATTCCATCTATGTGGAAAATAGGTTTAGCGACGAATGAGTGATTCGTCTAATGACTATATGAAAGACTTTAGAATAGGAGATGAATATCCCAGATCTCATCTAGACACAGCCATTATACGTGGAGAAGCTTTTTATAAACAGATAAACAGCATAATTTAAAAGAAATATAAATATTTTAAAATAATTTACAAAACGTCAGAGTTCTTTAACTTTAACATATGATTCATGTATGTACCTTCAGGAGGCAATATCCAATTTTAATTTTAAGATTCTTTCTTCAATAAGTTAAAAGTTCAATTTACTTCGGCAGTTGAGTAATGCAGTTCGGCAGGATGAGTAAATCCGGCCACTTTACTCATTTACTCGATGTGATTATCAGTATAAAACATTCTCACCTCTCTGGGATTAAGCTTTTAACAAAACTTCATAAAAATGAATCAAACATAGAACCACAAATATGGACAAACCTTGTCAACAAGCTATCGTAAAATTCTTTCCTCACATCAGGAAGTAGGCTAGAGAATAATATCATCGTCAGGTCCCAACCATAAGAGTTGCAATGGCTAGATTGGAAATCAATAAATCTGAAATTTTTAATGATCTTAATTATCATTTGAGTTTAAAGTTGTTATGACGATTTTACTAAAATAAACTGCGTTAACACAGCAGATAAAATATTGATCATCATAAATTGACTGATAATGACCACTAAACCCCTTCAAAGACATTTAACATAAAATACGTAAGAAATTGTACTCGTAATACAAATTACATAATTTTATGTTATAATGAAACATGTGCAGTGAATACAGAAGTTAACACAGATTATAAAAACAACTAGCTAATCTAAAATATATATACACCATAAAATAAAATAATCAATTAAAAAAATAAAATTTTTACTTGGGTGATTTTGGCCTGTTGTCATCAGAATATTTAAACATAATGTTATTAATCCAACAATCGCCATGGCTAACTACTGTTATAGAATTACTATTGCAAGCTGCAAGCTCTATAATTTTTCTGGCTATGTTTTTCGAAGCTACAAACAATTTCTCCGATAATGACCACCTAAAAAACGATATTTAACCATAAAAAAAATACATTTTTACACTTTTTACAAAAATATATTAGTGGAGAACTGATAAATACTATACATTAATTTCGTCACACCGTAATGAAACCAAAAATGGTTTATACGGGCTTAATACTACGAATCATTAAGATTCACCACTAACAATAGTAACTTTCATGTGAAAACAGTCAGAATTAGTAAAATTGCAAATGCGATATGATAAAGACTCATTACACGAGATCTTCAAATGCCTTTTTGCCATGGCGCCATACTAAAAAGCCACATTTTGATAATTTTTTAGTAAAATGCCACACTTTTTGCCACATTTTGCCAAATTTAAAATGCATATTTTGCATATTTCCAGCATAAGTGCATGTGCATAGTATATTGTTTCGCATATATTCGCATAAATATTCTACTTTTTTGTTTGAAATTTCCACTAAGGTGAATATTTTATATGATTTTTCGATTCAAACCTACCTTACCAAAACCACCTAGGTACCAAAACCTTTTAAGGATTAGAAGACATTCACTGTCTAACGGTGCAAGTAACCCCCCTGTCATATAAGCTTCTGCAAGGACGTGGTTTACCAGTCCCTACTGGTTGGTACCCAAAGCAGGCTTGTTTCTTGTTTTTCGACTTAATCCCGGTCAAAGCTACCGCCTACCGCTGACGATTCATAGAGTGCTGCCCTTACTATCGGATTTAAAATGGCTTCGTTACCCAAATGAATGCACAACTCTTGCATTACAGTATTACATTGAGGTTATAGAGGGCTTCGAAGAATCGGCACAAGCAAAGAGTGCCCTTAAAAACAGACAAGTCAGTCAATAGAGGCATTTATTAAAGCTAATTTTGGGGTCTTTTCAAATTTTATTGAAAAACTGGAGACTCACAGCTAACTAAAGCTGTAGCTCTCCTTGAGGAAATTAAAGAGAGGAGGAAGGGTTGCCGGGTCTTTCGACTCCCGAAATTGAGGCTGTTCTCCACCGTAATGGGTCATTGTCATTATCATTATAGGTTATTGTAAATATCTGTAAATTGTAATAAAGTAGTTAATATGACTCAAGTTATACGATTGTACCTCCCTTTTACAATGGAAGGGGGGGGGGGGGGGAAAGTTGAACAATAAATGCCACATATGGCCAAAATAAGTGCCATATTGCCACACTTTATAGTGCCACATTTAAATGCTACACGTAAAAATAAATGCTACATTTTGAAGGTCTCTGCTCATTACTAATTGGGTGGTGCATGTACGCACTACCCTTATAACTCTACTCTACCAGCATAAGGCGGCTTTCACATTGCGTGCGAGACCGAGCGAGGCCGATTCCACTTGAGAAACAAATACATGTATTAGCATGGGGCTATTCACATTAAATGCCGAGCGAGACCGGGCCGAGCGAGACCGAACGTTTTCGGTCGCTGAAAACGCTTGTTTACGGTAGTACCGGGACTTGTAGATAATCGGCCGGTCGGCTCGGTCTCGCGCGCAGTGTGAATACAAAAAACGCTCGGTTCGGCCTCGCTCGGCCACGCTCGGCCTCGCCCGCAGTGTGAATACAAAAACGCTCGTCTCGGCCTCGCTCGGCCACGCTCGGTCTCGCCCGCTGTGTGAAAGCCGCCTAAGTGCTGTTACAAAATGTCACTCCTTAAACCTTTTACCCTGCGTTTTTGAGAACAATGATTTATCTGTTTTTGGTTATTACTACCTATTACACATATCGTAAATACAAAGTTTCAAATTTTTGTGTTCAGTGCTTCCGGAGATCAGGTGCGTTACAGACAGACAGACTGACAAGCCCGGAAATGTATAAGGGTCCTCGTTTTTGCCTACGAAACCTAAAAGCTAACAAGCATATACACATAATTCCTTCTAACAGAAAATATAAATTGCATGATTCACTCTAACTGACAATCGTACCTACATGGTTCAATCTTGAATTCAACTATTTATTTGTAATATAACAACAACAGAATTGAACACAACGCCAAAACTCAACACACTGCTTCACTTATATATATAACTATTTATATAATATTAGTCACAGTAATAGCAAAACTGAAATAATGCTTACCAGGTTGGTTCCCAATTATTTTTGATGTCAGTAGCTATGGCTTCAATTCCGTTTATAATAAAGGTAAGATCCTGACTCTCTGGATTAGCGAATGGGCATGGACCAAGTATATTGAAATCTATTCTTCCTTCTAATCTGCCGATTAGTGAAACACAGTGCAGTCTAAATATAATAAAAAAGAAATTCGATAAAGAGAAGCTAAAAGATAGAAATAAGTTAAATTAGCGCCAAAAGGTTAAAATAATAATAATAATATGAATTAATCATATAATTGTGAATGATAAGTGGAAGTAGCGAGATGACATACATTTTGGTCTCATAGCAAAACAAAAATAGTCTACCGCATTCTTTGCACCTAAATATCCATTTAATAAAAAATTCTTGAAGGGTGTATCTTCAACTTAAGTAGAAGTTAATATTCTAAAAGAGGAAGTAAGTAAAACTGAACCAGATTGACTGATTCCAGGCAAATAGACACTGCAGTGTTCAGAGAGGCGACGAAGAAATATTTTAAAAATAGTATAATTTATATTTTTAAAATAGTATGAGTAATATTTTAAAAATAGTATGATCTTTACCGAATTAAAAAAATATATTTTTTATTAATAAAATAAAAAATTAGAGTAGCTCAGAGCAGTTAATCTAATATTGTGAAAGTTATCAAGTTATGAGTTAATTGTTTTTTTAGTTAATAATACAAGAAATAATGAATGCAGTTTCTTAAACTCATGTCACAACAAAGCACAATAATAAACCTGATTGGTGCTTTCAGTATAACCAAATATTTAATCAAACCGAATATTTTCCTAATATAATTAGGCTTCCTCCAAAATAATTTAAATAAGTTTGAATTTTAAATTATTCATTAAATAATTAAGTAACATAAACTTAAATCACACAATACCTGGCAAGAGTAGTCATAATAAGAGTAGCATGATCCAAATCGATGCCTCTCCACCTTTTTTCCAATTTATATCCGCTTTCCTGCAAACAAAATAGAGAGTAAATATCTACCTAATTAAAAACAGTATTTTATTGGAAACAATGCAATATATTTAAAGAAAAAATAACAATAAAAAGAATAATTCTGATTATAGTGATCCCTTATTAATTAATATAAGAACTGTGATTAAAAGGTCATACAGGGATAAAAAAACCAAATCTCTCCTTTACAACGTTCTGGTAATAGTACATTACGCGTCGAGTGTGGAAAGTAGCATTTTGCATGCGAGTGTGGAGTTTACACCCGAGCGACAGCGAGGGTAGTAAAAACCACACGAGCAATGCAAAATGCCGTTTTCGCACGAGTTGCGTACCGTACTTTATCTAAGGTTGTTAGATTTTAATAATAAATGCAGAAAAAAATAATAAACTTCCTGTATGTAAGCTCGTATTTCAGTGTTTCTCTTTTGATAAAGATGACATCAATTCATTACGCGCATGCGCAATTAATACAGGTGTGTGAAGAATCACTTTCTACGAATGTTTATATTACGTATCAATCGTAGATAAATAAGTTAATGTTTGTATATTTATTAGTAACCACCTGTTCAGCACTGTAGTGTAGTAAAATAGTTAAAACATTGATTTTAATTATGTTATTATATTTTATAGGCTTGAAGATGACCTAAGAGGAGGTTGAAATATAGCCAAAACGTTGTAAAGGAGAGAGTTGGTTTTTATATCCCTGTATGACCTTTTAATCACAGTTCTTATAATAAAAAGAATGGTCACCCGCGTAAATAATAAACTGATAAATATTTAATATTTGGACAGTTCATTTGTTAGTAACTTGACAATAAAGGAATAGATAAAAATAAAATAATAAAAGTTTTTTTCATCGAGAGGATGTGATGGTTTTCAATGGGAAGCAATAAAATGTAACAAGAGATAGTGATGATATGGATATAAGGAACATTTCATTATTTTTGGATTATGATGTTAAAAAGAAAGGAGGAAATCATTCGATCCTCAATGAATGATAACAAAAAAATAGCGCCAGTAGGATTGTTATGACATAGAGGAAATTGGCAATTAAATACGTAAATTGTAAAGTTTTATAAGGACAGTCGACTCTCGATAATTCGAAGTTGGAAGGACCTCTAAAAAACTTCGAATTATCAAGAGTTCGAATTATTAAATGGTGGGATGAGATAAACGTATAAGAGGCAAGAAAAAATGTCATCATGTTTTTTAACTAAATAAAAAACAATGTATGTGAGAACAAAGTGCATTATGTACAAACAATAATAAAAAATAATTAACAAGGAAAATTAATCTTTCTTTGGAGGAAAAAAACGGTTATTACTTTTTGCTTTAAGGTACTCAAACATTCAATGCCGTTCATGTCACAATGGATCTTCTTTTATATATATGTCTTTTATGTACTTTAGTAAAAAATAAATTGTTAAGAGATTTTTTTAGGGTTGATTAGTAACGGCCTTAATGAAATTTCACATTATGGCTTCATGATGATAGTTAATTGTAAATATAAAGCAAGTGGCAGGTAAGTAGTTGGTGTCCAACAACAAGTGATATCTTCGGTTTAACCTTATTTAGTTAGCAATTACGCCTCATGGGTATTCTTCCTTAGTGTCAACTTTTAATGGATAGACTATTTTAGAACAGAATCAGAAGCAGAAGCGGAAGTATAGTATAAGTGTGATCAAGTTTTGCTTTAACATCGCTAAAAGAAGACAAGGATATACAAAGATGTGATAAGATAGCATGCATGTTAGTTCTTATAAGCCTATAATGGTGAGAAATTAGCTTGGATAATAACGATGATAAATCGATCAAAGATTAAGGTATGCTGTTAAAATTATTCCACGTCAAATAAAATAATGAATATAAATATTATGGCAAACTACCTTACCTTTAAATCTTCCATCAGTATGGCATCGGAAGACGCTGCATAGCATACAGGCCACATAACTTCAAACTTTAACTCCTTTTCGATTATCAATTTGCTAAGTTCGGGTAAAATAGATGTGTACATCTGTTAAAAATTAAAAGTTTACAATTTAATAAAAACCAATGGAAATGGAAATCGCGGAGGAATAGTTTAGGAATAGAATTCGTAGAAACCCAAATACAAATCACGAAATTTTATTTACGTTATCTACATTCTGATAGTAATGCAATAACAGTAAGCATAAACTAGCTTTTATTTTTATTAAAAATAATGTAATACCCGAACCTTTTCTTCAGTTTTGAAGAAGTTCTGTATGTAGTTATGGGCTTCTCCAATGAGATTAGTCAGCCTCTTCTTGACTATGATAGAAGCTTGTATCGTTGTACCGTCCTTTAGTTCTAAAATTGCCTTTGTTCTGACTAAATCGCTGCAGTAGTTTTCACCTGGATTTACCACATCCTCGCATTCCACCTAAGGAGAAAATATCAGTGCTAGGTTTAACTGAATTAAAAAAAACGTAAAGTTCGCTAAAAAAGCACCAGTAACCAGTATTGATAAAACAACCATTAGTTTCTGGAAGTAGAACTGAACCTTAGATTAGAGATTTATAAATTATATTTTTATTATCCTTATAATATTTATAATATATATTTTTTATATCCTTATTATTATATTTTTTCTAAACTCTGATGGAATTATAATTACAGGAGGTTATAAAGTTTTCTTTATAATTACTTACAGTACTGATTGTGAACCCTGATCTGACACTCACACTCACAGTGTACTCAAATTTAAAGTTACAAAATACTGCTTCCTTTTTACAAAACTCAGTTTTATAGAGAACCCCGATAATAAGAAGAAAAGAATTCATTTTCTTTAACCAATCCTTAAATCGACTTCAACAACTATGTAAATTGACCATGAACGAGGTGTAGTGCAATAACTGGATCGACTTCGAAAGTACAAGTGGTAACTTACGAAGTCCACCTAGTAACCTCGAATTTTCTGAAGAAAATTCGACAAAAAGGAAATATTCCCAGAGAATAAGGGAGTAGTAGTTTCACTATACAAAATCTTCGTTAGTGTTTTTACAAAAATATTAGATCGATTATAAAAATTAGCTGCAAAGTGAATGTAACAAATTTTAAATTTTCCGAATTAATTGTACGTAACTTCATATTAATGCTAAAAAATCGATTTATCACAAAAAAATAAAATGCATCATACCTTAATCACTTTAGATGCTCCTTTCTCCTTCCACGCCTGGCTTAAAGAGCGAGCAAGAGCTTCTCTGTCGATGTCCTCAACTCCAAGTGCCATAGTGCTGCAATATAATTAAACTCTATGTTAAGATCACTAGATTATCAAAATGATAAATAAAAATATGTAGTTTAAATGATAAATACGTAACAAATTAAACTACAGGTTCTTACGTATTCATTGTGATCTCTTAGAAATAAAATCTGAATTTGAATGTTGCCTACTCCTTTAACAAAATGAAAGTGTATACCAACCTCATCGTTGTGCATCTAATAAGATGCAAAATGCTTGTGCGCTGCTCACAGATGATATCACAAACAACGTATGAAGCGTATTGAATGGATATAAATCCATGTCAGGATGTCATCAATCTGTTTTGATAAAACAAATTAAATAAGTGGGTGAGGGAGTATTGCAATTCAACATGACACCAAGCGTACCACCGAGGTACTAACACGTACCGTGGTGGTAACAATCCTAATAATGCGTAAATGGGTTAAACACGTTCAAGGGTTTAACATTTTAAAGGTGTATTAAATAATATTAATATGTTTAACCAAACAACTTTTAACATTTTCAACAATTCAATACAGGTATACCAAAGTGGGTTTATTTTTGAGAAAAAAGTTGCTTCAATGTTAGTAGAAAAAATGCTTGGAGCCGTGATTTTCAATAATTAAACGGGTGTTGGTTAAGAGGTATTTGCAACTTGCTACTAAGCCAATTATTTTTTCTACTTTTTGTCGCAAAGAGGAAGAGAGTGCAGTACAAAATAACAATTAGAATCAACTAGTCTAAAAGAAGGATACGAAAATTTATACAACTATGATTGGAAATAACTATACACATTAAAGCTATTGCGATCTAGTTTTATAGGGCGAACGAAGATCGAAGATAACATCTCAAAGCTAGTGAAGTCCGAAATTTTAAATAGCAAGTTATTCGTGTGGAAAGTAGGGGAAACTAAAGAAACAAATTATAATTTGTTGTGCTCTGGTGGAGACCATAGCAAGAGAGGGAGCTCAAGATTTTCGACATCACTAAAAATGCTTTATTACTTGAAAGCCAAACGTCTTTATATCTTTTACATCGACGCCTTCAGAGTCAGAGGAAAATAGAAATGTTTATTATAGTTTCAGCCGATAAACCATTCGTTAACCTAAATACATAATACCTAGTAAAATATCCCAAATGTATAATAGTTTTGCAGAGACAGATTGAATTAAGGAGGAACTAGGAGTCTTATTTCAAGCAAATAAAAAATGAAGACCTTACTATAAAACAACACAGCATATTTTGTCCTAACCAACCTTAAATTTTCCTTACAAAATAGATTTTTAAATTATAGCTCACATCAGTCCATAAAGCAGTAAAATTTACATAACCACTCTTCAATTCTAAGTCGACGTCACTTAAAATAAAATTTTACGAGGAAGTCTGTTATGCCGTACTTTAGAACTAAAATATCCCATCAAGTACTTGCCAGCAAGTACATAAAAAGGGTTTCTTCGGTCATAAATAGAACATAATTTTTTTTTCTTAACCAAAATATGTAAAAAAATTTCAATTTTGAGAAGATGTACATAATATAACCTTTGATATCTAAGGTATGCACTTATTTGATTCTTTTAGGGGTAAAATGGCCGCCATTTGGGAAACGTGATATACATTTGTGAACCAACTTTCAAAAGGTTCCTTCAAAATAATGCCCAACTTCAAATTTTCAAAAAATAAAAATGTCGGGTCTCCATAGTTACAGCACCCTAAAATTTCTAAAAATTGATTTTTTTATATAAACTCCAGGATATCATTGGGCCCCAGAGATTTATATTTTTTTGCTTATTTTTAGGGCTGGTCCTAATGGGGTAGTGCAGACACTTGTTTTTGCGATTTGTTTTATTTTTTGGGGGTAAAATGGCCGCCATTTTAGAAACGCGATATAAATTTGTGAACCAAATTTCAATACATTCAAAATGATACCCAACTTCAAATTTTCGAAAAATAACAATTTGGGGTCTCCATTCTCCGTAGTTAAAGCACCCTAAAATTGCTAAAAATTGATTGTTTATATCAACTCTAGGAAATATCATTGGATCATAGAGATGTATATTATTTTTGTGTTATGCCTTATTTTTAAGACCTTTCCTAATGGGGTAGCGGGAGGGGGGGACATTTTGTTTTGCTCTTCGTTTTAATTTGTTCCTACGTAAAATGACCGCTATTTTAGAAACATGATATATATTTAGTAACAAAATTTCAATATCTTTGAAATTATATCCAACTTCAAATTTTCAAAAAAAAAAAAAAAAAAAAAATTGGGCCTCCAAAGTTAGGTCCCCCTAAAATTTCTAAATTTCAAAATTATGCTGAAAACCACACAGGAGGTCTTAAAAACACCCAAAACGGATAATTGAAATCTCGAAAACAAATTTTTTTTGGTAAAAACAATACTTTTCCTACTAGGAATTATCCGCTATTTTGGATTCCCAGTTCATCAGATTAAATGCCATTTTCATTATTATTATTTTATTTATTTTAGCCCAGCCTGCTGGGATTTGCATATTTTTTTCATACTTTTAGAAACAACAGAATATAGTTTTACTGGAAGGGGGGGACACGCAAAATTTTGATGTTTTTTGACAAAATGGCATGGAAATTTTACATGTACTGTACATATGTACATTATTCACTATAAGGCCATAAGACTATCATTAGCATTGGCTGCAAGGCCAATGAGTGATATTTGCCTTCAGAGTGAACATTACAGTAGGGCATTAGGGAGACACAATATTATACATAACAAATTTTTTACTTTCTCATATAAAGAGAAAGTATTGTGATGGCGCGAAAATTCGAATTTGGGATTATGATGGATTTATACGTTTTGAGGTCCCCTTAGTCCAAAAAAGTGGTTTTTAAAAAATGTTTGTCTGTCGTCTGTCCAGACGTCAAGAGCCTAAGCTAATGGGCCGATTTTGACGAAATTTGGCATAAATGTTCAGAAAATTCATACCCCGAGGCGAAATCGAGAAATGAATTTTAGCTTTACATTTGGGGTGCTACTTCCCAAAAACTCTGAAAATACGTGGAAAAAAAATATTATTTATCGAAAACGGTTCCGACGATTTTGATTAAATAATTCTAAAATGTAGTCAATTTAAATACGAATCTAACGATATAAGCTGTTTTCCCGGGAAAAATATAGTTCCCGAGAAAATAGCATAAAACGCGGAAGGAGAGAGCCCGGGTTCGGTTCCCTGCCCGGTAGAAGTTATTTTTATGATAAACTTTGATGAAATTTTCAATAATAATTAACAGTGGGCTAAGTAATAATGAACTCGTGTATGAGAAAGTTTTTCTGAGTTGTCTCTGACCGATTTTTTTTTATTTATTGTTTGTAAAAAGTTGTCTTGGAAAATTGTGCGCCCCCCAAAATCTGGCACCCTGGGCTATAGCCCATTTATAAGTCTGGGCCTGGCTGGAAGTGAACAGATTTGTCCCAAAATATGAATTATGCTTAGGGTAAACTTGCTTAAATAATCTGTCTATGCGCACATATATAATATTTTTAGTTTAAATCTCCCTCTATAATATGGAAACACCGTCAGTGAACATTTATAACCTCGAAAAAAAAAATTTTTTAGCAATAAATTTTCCTTTCTCCAAAAATAAGATTTTTAAAGTAAAAACTTGATATGTGAAACATCCAGGATAATTTGTTGTTTAAAAAGTTTAATTTAATTTAGTTTGTTGTCCATTGAAAAGTATGGATTCCCTCTGTAATTGGTAAACAAATTAAGATCTTAAATTTAAGATCTAAAACAGAAACAGTATCGAGAAAATAAGATAAAGTTTCATGCAGATTTTGATGCCTGGGTTCTCTGACATATAGATAAATTAATGAAGGTTTCTTGATCTAAATGCCTGTTAAAAGATAAAATTTTCCCCTAAAATTATAGATTTGTGAAGGAAAAAATAGTCTTGGTATCAGGAATATAGGAATGGACAGCTTTATTTAGAACCTCTAAAGGGAAAACAAGCTTTTTCTTTAGTCTGAATCCCTGCAATTAGAAACAAACTTCACTAAAAGAAGAAACTTGAGAAATTAATCACAGTCCATTCCTAATAGTGAGTTTAATTATTTTTGATTTAATAATAGATGAGTTTTAATTCTGACGGCGAAGGAAAAATAGAAAAGAAGAGTGGGGAGCAATATAAAATATCAAGGTCTAAGATCAAAATCTCAAGCATAACAATTTCCTTTTTAAGAGATTTTGTGTTTGGTATGAAAAGTGTAGAAATTGATAGGTGTGTCTATAGGAGATGAAATTAGAAATGGTATAAAGAATAAATTAGGGTATTCACTAACCAAAATAACAAGTATTGCACTACGGCCATCAAAGCTACAAAACACTAAATTGAGGAAATATGTGATTTACCAAGGATACACATATAACAATGCCTCATAACCTAGACATTAAGACTATACAACATGGAAATCTTGTCAAACTTATGGCACGAGGTAGAGGTGTGATGAATACTGGAGAAATAGAGAGATAAGTAATCATTTTATAGTGGTTGTTCCACATCCAGAGTCTAAAGGTGCGTCCACACTATGCCGATCGGCAAAGCCGAATTAGTGTGGACGTGCCGGTCGGCCTTGCCGATGTGCCAAAAGCCAAACCGAATTGTGCCGAATCCAACCTGAATTGGCTCGGTCCTGACAAAGAAAGCCGAACCGAACCGAAGTTTATAGTGTGGATGTGCCGATCGGCTTCAGTCGACAGATAGTTTTCATAAAGTGTGGTTCGCAGACTAGTTTATACTACAGTGGGGGTACTTGTGAGATGGTTCGGCACTGATCCACACTACTAAAGTAATGTGGACGCCATGCCTCTAGATATTCTAGAGAAGTCACTGTCACAGATTTTGTGAATCCCGGTGTTGTGAACCAATTACAGAGATCATTCTCAAGAGAGTTGATGATGAGAGTAATTTGCAACTGACTCTCATCATGAGCAACTTCCAAGAGTTAAAATATCCCTGTAATGAGTTCTAAACGACAAGATTCTCAAAATATCTAAACTGATTCCTTCTGGAAGATTACCAGTACACCAGTAGTAAGTAATAATTAATAATAATCAACTTAGTAACATGTTTAACATGGAAACCTACATTTATTCTTTAATCATTAACTTACAATGTGGAATTAATTAGCTCTGATCTAAAATTTTGTAAATATAGACACTTAGTAACATGTTTAACATGGAAACCTACATTTATTCTTTAATCATTAACTTACAATGTGGAATTAATTAGCTCTGAGCAAAATTTTTTTGTAAATATAGACAAACCTCGACATGAAAATGTTTAACTTACACAAAATAACATAAGTGCTCATACCGGTATTTCCTGGAAAAAATTTTTAAGATGGAGTTTGTCAGTACAGTAGAGTCCTGCTAATCAGAACAAATTGGGACTGAACCCAGTTCGGATTAGGCGGATTTTTGTAAATTAACGTAGGAAAAGCTACAATTTCTGATTGGAAAAAAAATAGAAGTAAGATTGAGATGTTTTGTTCAACCTCAAGTTAAAAGACCATCGAAAAACGTAGTAGACGACTGTTTTATCTTACGATAAATTAGACGAAGCGCTTTCCTATGGTTTTCTCAAGAAAGACTGAAAGGAATCCCTATCACTGGCCCTCTAATCCAAGAAAAAGCTCTTCAATTAAACAACCTCAAGGATGGTGACGCATCATTTAGTGCAAAAACCTGTTCGCATTAGGCGGATTAGCGGGGGTCGAATTAGCGGGACTCTACTGTACTATATTTCAAAGCAATTCTGATTAAAAATTATATGCACTGGAGGTCTATATTGAGTATTTTTTACTTGTATTAAGGGTTGTGTTGCAATTTTACAATGTTAAAAAAATGGAAAAATGGAGGCATGGAATTAGGAAATAATAAACAGGTGATAACATGGTAATAATAAAACAGGTACATAGGAAATAATAAAAAAAAACTAAAATAACAAAAAAAATATACAATAAATATTATGTTCAATAAAAATCTTCTGTTATTTTATTATATTTTAAGCCAACAATTAAAATAATCATCTCCCATTTATAATATATTTGTAACAAAAAAAAAGAAAGAAAACAATTTAACTGATTAAACAAAGATCTTAAAGTTATTAATAATTTTAACTATGTACAATATAATAGAATATCAATATTTTTATAAAAACAATAAAACTTTTTATTTAATTTTTTTTAAATAAAATTGTAAATCTTTTCAATGAAAAGCACAGCCAATTTGCAATGTTGCAATTATATTGCACCACAAATAGATAACAAACGAAAAATAATTAAAACCAGCTACTAATATAGAAGGTACTTGGTTACACAATGTCGTTGAATATTTAAACACCCCTGGTTAAAAAAATATTTTGTTTTCCTTATATAATTTTAAAATTATTCTAAGATAGCAGTAAAAGTAAAAAAGAAAAAAAAGAGATTAACTGATTCTTGGTCTTGTATTATAGCATGTTCTTCTTTAAAATCATATTTATGTTCATGCTACAATAGTTGAGATTTGGCAATGTTTTAAATCAATTATATTATTACTATTTATTCTTACCTAATCTGAATTTAAAAATTACTTTCTCTTTAACCCTGACCAAGAACTGATGGCACTCGGGAAAAACTGTAAACCTAGCTTCGTTAAGAATCAGAACTCACAACTATTGCAGAAGTTGGTACAGAGTGGAGATCATTTTTTTTCCTATATTTTCTAAATGACAGCTCTCCAAGAAAATGAATCAAAATAGAAAATAAGAATTTCTAGTGCTTTATTTTGTATCTAAAACTGTCTATCCATAACAGAAAAACAACAACACTAGATAACTCATCAGATTATCATGAGTTCTTGCTTGGGGTTGAGTAAATAAAACAAGTAATTCCCCTTCACGGAAGGGAAGGGGAATTACGCGAGGCGATAATCGCCAGAGTCTGCACAATTATGTTGAAATTATTAAGTGTAAAATTTTAATAGTTGCATATTATTTTTCTACACTTCAAGGCCTTAAATTGATGTATAACATGTCATATGATTAAAAAATGTTTTTAGTCGCCCGCCATATTGGCCGCCATCTTGAAAATATTAAGTGTGAAAACTCCAAAAAGTGCACAGTTGTCACAAATGCCGAGATGCACCAGTGTGCCGAATTTCATGTTCCTAGCTAATATAGAAGGTACAAACATGCTATTTATTTTAGGTTTCTGTACAAAGTACAAAAAGAAACCTTATATAACGGCTCTGTCCGTCTGTCCGTTGGCTTGTTTCAACTCATAAACTACTATAGCTAGAAACATGAAATTTGGCACACAGGTACATCTCGGCATTTTAGACAACTGGACAAATTTTGGACTTTATACACTTAATATTTCCAAGATGGCGGCCCTGCCAATATGGCGGGTGACCAAAAAAAAGTTTTTAGCTACCATGGTATGTTATACATCAATTTAAAGGTCTTGAAGTGTAGAAAATGAATATGCAAGTATAAAAATTTTATAATTGATATTTTCAAGATGGCGGCCAATATGGTGAGTGACTAAAAAAAAGTTTTTAGTTACCTGGTATGTTATACATCAATTTAAAGGTCTTGAAGTTTAGAAAAAGAATATGCAACTATTACACTTAATATTTAAACTTAATCGTACAGAAACCGGCGATTATCGCCTCATGTACTTACATGAAGCGGGCCTTACTTTTTTTTTTCTATAGCAGTTTATGAATTGAAACATGCCAACGGACAGACAGACAGAGCAGTTATATAAGGTTTCTTTTTGTACTTTGTACAGAAACCTGAAAATAAAAGAGTAAAATTGTTAAAAACAAGTAATTAATAAATGTCAATTTATTTTAATATTATCGATGAAAAAAAAGTTCACTGATAATAACCAAGTAAAGTGGTTAAAAACACGGTAATCAAATATTTGCTATTGATAGAGTGATAGTTTATTCACTACTTTATAGGTTTTGTAAGCTCCACAAAGTCATAGAAAAAACGTCAGACAAAACAGGTCTATACAGACAGCAAAGACATTTTTTTAAATCCACTTTGTTTCACTACCACAATACTTTCTCTTCATATATATTATGCATTTGAGATAGCAAAAAATACTTTTACTTAGTAAATTCTTGTGCCTAGTAAATATGATGAAAAAGTAAAATTAAAACAATAAAAGAGCTAAAAAAAATCATTAAAAATCCTCAAAAGTGTATTCATACTAGTAAAGCCTATAACAGTAAAATATAGACACTTAGTAACATGTTTAACATGGAAACCTACATTTATTCTTTAATCATTAACTTACAATGTGGAATTAATTAGCTCTGAGCTAAATTTTTTTGTAAATATAGACACTTAGTAACATGTTTAACATGGAAACCTACATTTATTCTTTAATCATTAACTTACAATGTGGAATTAATTAGCTCTGATCTAAAATTTTGTAAATATAGACACTTAGTAACATGTTTAACATGGAAACCTACATTTATTCTTTAATCATTAACTTACAATGTGGAATTAATTAGCTCTGAGCAAAATTTTTTTGTAAATATAGACAAACCTCGACATGAAAATGTTTAACTTACACAAAATAACATAAGTGCTCATACCGGTATTTCCTGGAAAAAATTTTTAAGATGGAGTTTGTCAGTACAGTAGAGTCCTGCTAATCAGAACAAATTGGGACTGAACCCAGTTCGGATTAGGCGGATTTTTGTAAATTAACGTAGGAAAAGCTACAATTTCTGATTGGAAAAAAAATAGAAGTAAGATTGAGATGTTTTGTTCAACCTCAAGTTAAAAGACCATCGAAAAACGTAGTAGACGACTGTTTTATCTTACGATAAATTAGACGAAGCGCTTTCCTATGGTTTTCTCAAGAAAGACTGAAAGGAATCCCTATCACTGGCCCTCTAATCCAAGAAAAAGCTCTTCAATTAAACAACCTCAAGGATGGTGACGCATCATTTAGTGCAAAAACCTGTTCGCATTAGGCGGATTAGCGGGGGTCGAATTAGCGGGACTCTACTGTACTATATTTCAAAGCAATTCTGATTAAAAATTATATGCACTGGAGGTCTATATTGAGNAGCCAAATCTCGAACTTACACATTGTATAAAAAACGTCAATATGAACATGTTTTATGAAAATGTATAACTTTTAAAAAAGTTTTTACAGTAGAGATGAATAATACAAAATAACTAACAAGGTTTTTGAGAAAGGCCAATTTCTAGGGACTTTTTTATTTTGATAAGCTAAGAAATTCTTAAGAATAGGGGATCAGTGTGGCTGAGTGGTTAGCGTACTCACTAAACTCATGTAAAAAGTCATGAATAAAGAATAACTATGACTTTTGTTCAGAATTCTTCATTTCAGGGAAATTAAAAACGAAATGTTCAATGACACATGAGAAAAATATGAATTGGTACAAAAATGAAACCAAATATATATATATGTATTTGCACCCAGGGCATCCCCTTCTTTCATTTAACACCCCACATAATGAATTTCCATTAAAAAAACTCAACCTCTTTAACATCAAATGTTAGTATTTGAGGGATGATTTTTTGAGGCTACCCTATATCTTTCCTGTGACTGGATTATTAAACATAACATAACAGCAAAGTTTCAAATAAGTATTTGTTAGGGGCTTAAGTATTTGTTCTGAGATCAGGTACTTTTTTAAACAGACAGACAGACAAGCACAGGAAAGTATAAGGGTCCTCCTTTTTGGCATCAGAGCCTAAAAAATCCCTAAGAATATAGGGAATTTAAAGTTCCTAAATAATAATGAGTGAACAACAGTTAGAGGTAGACCAAGAAGTCATGAACACGGTAGAAACTGAAAGCTTAGCTTCGTTTAAAGTCGGAACTTCCGAGTATTGCCGAAGTCAGTATAGTCGGGGGCTATTCTAGTTTGTATGACATGCGTAGTTATGTCAAATATCACGAATAACAACAGGAAGGTTTCCAATCTGTTAGATTTCCTGTTTTGTTTGTTCTTATCCAGTACGAGTTATAGTCACAACTGTCCTAAACGATTTTCGCATGATACACAAATCCACGGGATGATGCAAATACAAAGTTCGCTACACATCAAAAGTAAAATCAAACTCAGAAATAAAGAGGAATAATCAATAAATAATAATATTAAGATATTATCGTATAGATAGTAGATGTGATTTCTCATCAGGTACAGTGTTGCCCGTAGCAAAAAAATATAGAAGTTAAAAAAATAAAATGATCAATAACCAAAGAACAACACTGTTTTTTGACAGTGGTCTATTTTATTTAAAACTGACTGAACATGACGACACTAGCGCACTCCTCAGATTTCCATGACTTCTTGGTCGACCTCTAGTTGAATAGTATATTATTATTCTACTAAATCTGCCTTTGATATCTGTAGTCAGCCCCACCAGGATCAATTTTGGAAGTTACATTAATAAAGGGATGGATAACACCAATTATACTGTTTCATAATTGACAAATGGAAGACTCCAAGAAACTTAGTTTTGACATTTTCATGTTTTTACTTTGGCACATAAACTCGAAAAGCGTAACTAAAAAACGAAACCAAAGAGCGTTACACTATACTAGGAGGGTAGAAGGATTTCATTGACATGAATCTCACTTTTTTGACAAAGTGAGATTGATTCAAAAGAAAACTTCATTTATATATTTTTTTGATTCTTCCGATAAAAATGGCCTTATAAAAGAGGAAAAGCAAAACTAGTTGCAAAATATGCATAAAGTAATTTTGTTAAGTTAAACTCACCCATCTCTACTGTAAAGTTACTTTCTGATACATGCCTATTCCTATTTGATTCCTAACTATACTATCTTAATTAAGTTCTTGAGATTATTAATAATAAATTTTAAAAACAGGCCAAACTTGAAGAAAGGGAAGTCAAAATTTTACAAATGATAATAGCACATGTGACGCACACAAATTATGAACTGACCCAAGAATGCCGAACAAAGCTAAAAAAAAAAAAAAAAAGTAAATAAATAAAAAATAAAAGAATAAGACCACTTACATTCAACAAAGCCACTGATTTCCTTAATTTTAAATTCTTAATATAATAACTATAACTATTTATGAAATATACATTTTTTAATTATGGTCTTAAAATGACGGAAAAATAAATGGTACATTGAAAATGAGAGGTAGCTTGGAATGTTTTCTTAAGGCCTCAAAATTTGATGATTTAGTTTCTTTTTCATCCTAATTATTAGCATAATAAAATTATTTCCTATGAAACTTTTAAGGGGAAAATTTAAAACAATATTAATTAAATTATCTAACTGTAGTCATTATAAAAATGAAGAAAACTATTTTTTTAAAACATCTTGGATAAAAATTATTGTTAAAACTTGATACTGAAATGTAAGGGATTTTTGTTTAAATAGTACAGTAAAAAGATAAAATAAATGATGAAATTAAATAAATTTTGATAAAATCATCTGTAGCCATGGTCTTTTCCTTTGGCATTGGGATTTAGTTGAATCACAGGGGTAGCTAATGAACGTTCGCCAATCATTTCAATGTCGCCATCCTGGAAAAAAAAAAAATTGTTTTATTCATTGCAAAATAATTTAATCATTATAAGATAAAATAAATTGTTCATTTGTTTTTTCAAACCTCCTTTAGATGAAAAAGTGATTAAAAATTCTTAAGTGTCAATCTGTGTATGTAGAATTAATATTAAAAACTACTTATTGTTTGACAATGTAATTGAAAAACTATAATTTTCATGAAAAAAAAAAAAA
>KZ651066.1:1359327-1379270 GCA_001010745.2 Gerris buenoi
ACGAATAATGGCTGTAGTTGTACCCTCTATTAATTTATAATTCGTAGTGGATCCTTGAAGGGTAAAGGCGAAAGAAAATTACACTAATTTCATTCTAAGCGGCAACGTTTCGGCCTGGCCGGCCATTTTCAAGCCTAAAAATGTACGTATATTTCAATCAATCTACTACAATATATTTATGAATTTAACACCAAGAAGGATAAGTACAAATTAGTGACTTTACATACCTTAAATGAGCAAAACTTGAGTAAAGTGTAGTCAAACAAGAGTAAAACATTCGTAATCGGGAATTTTGGTAGAAATTCCCGAATACGAATGTTATAAACTAATATTGATGATATGTCGATTGATTGTGTTATGTCCAAATACATATTTAATTATTAAAACCAATGCTGATCCAAAGAATATTACTATAGCATTTTTATATAACATTTAAGATTGATTGAATTATGTTGGAAGTAAGATAGTTTTTATAGACAGCAATTTAAATGTTTATATTTAATTACAATTTTCTCATTCCAAGAAGTTTAAATACTCAGGGCCGGCACTACCGTATAGGCGAACTAGGCGACCGCCTAGGGCGCTAGAGCCTGAGGGGCGCCGCAAAAATACTTACCCACCAAGAAGTCAATATTTTCACAAAGAAGAATGTGTACAGAAGAATGTATGACAGAAGAAAGATTAGTAGGACTGTCAACTATTTCAACTGAACAGGAGTTAGCGAGTTATTTACATTGTAGCGGTGAAATACATTTTGGATAAATTGTGTCCTATTTGTTTCGTTTATATATTTCCTAAAAGTAAGTGGCAAAATCAACTGATCGGCATAGGCTTAGATGAGGGGAAAGGGGGGGGCGCCCCCCCCCTCTCATAATAGTTTTGCCTAGGGCGCAAAAACCTCTTGCGCCACCCTGTAAATACTGCATCTGCTTTTTCCAAAATAATTAGTAGAAAATAGCCAAATGGAAGATAATATAATCTGTCTTCTCTACATGTATGTACTATGCATATTTGTACATGTATATACACTCTATATGTATATGTATACTCTATATGTATATAATATGTACTATACAAATAGATGTTGGAACTTTGGTTACAGAGAGATCAAATAAAACATTTAATAAACATAAATCTCTTTTTAAAAAGTAAAAAAAAAAAATGGTGTTATTAATCTGGGCTCAGAGTCTAATAGAGCTGTAAACAGTTTAATAAGGTATTTAAAAGAAATTACTACTCACAATATTAGGAGTGGTAGGCTTTAATCCAGGAGGCAGATCAGTAGGTGTTGTAGGGGCAACTGAGGTAAGTATCTCATCTCTCCGAACCAGCGGGGAGGGAAGATCTTGAGTTGTCAAGTCCTGCGGTGTAGATAGATCTATGCAACCATCCTCAGTGTAATTCATGATATCACTTCTAAGAACACTGCTTCGTCTTGTAGCACTCTCAATATCCAGAGACAACTGATGACTTCTACGTCTCTCCTCTCTTTTCATGGCAGGTATCTTTTCTTCTGTAACAAATTAATTATTTTAATTTATTATTTTCAAAGCATAAATTTAAAATGCAATTTGTTGAGTGCTCAATATTGCTAGCTACTAAAGGAAGTAATCGGACCAATACCTTTAAAACATATTTGTTTCCATATTTTTAAAATATATACTAGGTGTGCAATGCTTGCAATATTGAGCTGAGCGTACGTTTTAACCATATTTATTTATTTATTTTATTTTTTTCTATTTTACCAATAACCCCTCATAAATTAAAATATGACATAACAACAATAACTATATTCTTAAAGCGCTTTCCAATGACATGCCATGCACCTTGAAGGGCATATACTATTTTAAATGTTGTACCCCGCACCCCCGTGTACCAATTTGGACCATTTCAGATTTATACCTTCCTGTGGTTGGTCACTATGTCCGTGCCGAATTTTGTGCGGATCGGCACAGCTGTTCAGGAGAAAACTTTTGTACTCCGTACCCCGTACCCCTGTGTACCATTTCAGATTTATACCTTCCTGTGATTGGTCACTATGTCCGTGCCGAATTTTGTGCGGATCGGCTCAGCTGTTCAGGAGAAAACTTTTGTACCCTGTACCCCGTACCCCTGTGTACCGATTTGGACCATTTCAGATTTATACCTTCCTGTGGTTAGTCACTATGACCATGCCAAATTTTGTGCAGATCGGTTCAGCCGTTCAGGAGGAGTATTAATCATAAAAAATACAAAGTGTAGTATAAGAGCTTCGCTTCGCTCAGCTCAACAATATGTATCACTGTATCAAAAAATTGTCCTTTTTTAAAAATAATAATTTACAAAAGAAGGTAGGATGCAACATTTAATGTTAACTTTGTTTAATGTTAACTTGTTTATCTTACTTCTCGCAGAATCAAAGCTAGATTATTGATGGTGTTTGATTTCATGAAGAGCTTAAGGAGGAGTAGCCTGGATTTCAAACATTGAAACTCAAATTCAAAATTCAGTAGAAGGAAAAGTCTCTGCATGTTAAATATTTGTTTAAAAATCAAAGCAGCTTTCGGCCTCTATAAGGCCATCTTCAGTGCCGAAAGAGGTGGACATTTAAATCAATTAACAATGAAGAACAATTGAATTTTGGAAACTAAATTGATTTACGTTTCAACCTCTTTCAGCACTGAAAATGACCTTACTTCGTAAAAGCCGAAAGCTGCTTTGATTTTAAATAAATATTTTACTTTTCCTTAATTTTTAATGATTACTTCCACTCATACTCCATATCCTATCTAAAAGATTGTTTACCTGGAAATGATTGGTGGAAAATAGGTTCAGGTGCATGTCCTGCATTAGCAGCCAATGTAACAGGACAGTCTTTATGAGTTAATATAAGGGCCTTAAGCCTGGCAACTTCAGCTCTCAATAGCTTAACCTCTTGAACTAACGCTCTATTTGTCACGGACATGTAATCAGCACGTTTTCCTAACTCTGCAACCCATGCCTTCTTTCTCTCTCGACATCTCATAGCAGCAGCCCTATAAAATACAAATGTTTATTTTAGAAAAATTAAATACATAGTTTATAAATATTCATAGATAAATGAGAATGTGAGAAACACTCAATAATAATCTAAACTGTATCATAATTTTTTCCATACCGATTCTTTTCACGTAAAATTTTTATTTTATCATCTGAAGTAGATTCTCTTGGTCCAACACTTGGAGGTCTGTCGCACACACTTTCAAATGATGAAGAAGAATTTGTACTTATTGAAATGGTTTCTGTCCTTCTTGTAGGCATATAAGATTCTCTATGTGCCTGTTAAAACATTAAAAATAGATCATACGTAAAATGGTTATTCCTATCCCCCATTCTTGTCAGTATCAGTAAGCCTCACATGAATTAATAAATTATTATTATTTATTTATTTTAAATCTTTAACATTTATACTGCCAACTAAGATTTGGGATATAACCAAATCTCGCACTATTGTGATGTTATATTGTTAAAGAAGGTAGAGGCATTTTCTCATTTGTCAAATGACACTCGTAAAAATAAAAAATGTATGTCATAAGTAAAATAATCAATCTAATTAGTTTTTAAGGCATGGCCTTATGCTTGGGGAAATTGCTAGAGGATAGTCACACAGTCACTATTTCAAGATATTTAAAGGATTTTTTTTTCTACAAGAAATATGTAACAGAACAGCTAGAAAACTACATTCTTATAATTTCCTTCAAGCACAGTTTTGTGTTTTTAGGTTTAAAATAATAAGAAAATTAAATACCTTTAAACTTGGCTTCTTTAGGGAAGATACAGATTTCTTGACTTTTGAATGACCCAAAAAATTTTTCAATTTCTGTAAAAGAAAAAATATATAAATAATAAATATTTGGGGCCAATATATTAATCATTAATCATAATAACTAGGGCTCGGAATTGAGCATATTTGCATATTTTTTCCCTGAATAGTACTCATTGAAAGAATCCTTTTGGTGGTATTTTCACCTCTCTGAGACCAACAGAATTTAAATTTATCGAGCATATAAATGCATAAAACGGCTGTTTCCGGAAAGCATATTCTTGTGGTTTTTCGTCTAAAACTTATTTTAAAAAAATAAGTATTGGTATTGGTTATTATTAATAACCAATACCTTTCACAAAACATAAGCTCCACAAGTGTGAAAAAAGTGACAAATATGCAATAACTTTTAATCTGTATCAGTAAATGAAATCATCATGTAAACGTCAAAGTTAGTTTCAAAAGAGTAATTATATTATAATAATTTTGCATAACAATAACCCATTAAACTTTTTTTTTACTCTTTGGAATTGACAGAAAGTTTAAGGAGATATCATACTAAATAAGGTAAAATATTTGTTAAGCTAAACAAAAGATAAGATTTGTTTGAGCTTAACTCATTGAAACTTAAAGCTCGAGTTCAGTTGTGCCTAAGCAGTAAATTAAAATTTAATTGAATTAAAGGGATTGTTGTCAAGACTCTTAACATTGGCTCAAATTGTGTCCATATTTATGCAAACAATTTAGAATTAAATATACTTCTTGGATATCTCATAAAAAAGCTAGTATAACCTCCATTGAGAAAAGGGTGCACAAGCCATCACTTGGTTTGTGCTAAAACATATTATGATGTATACACAAAACTTTAAAGCAATTCTGAAGAACACCTTAGACCTCATTAGACAAGCTTTAGATATATTTGGAACATAAACTACAAAAAATTGACGGGCTTATCTTTACTCGGAGTTTTGGAAGACCCAATACTTTTTTGGGAGATCGATGTTGATGTATCGAAAACATCTATGTTTGCTTTCGCTGTTTGTTTGGTTTGACATGTCCCAACCGTAGAGGTTAGAGTTTCATCTACCCATGGCACAGTCTTTAATTCACACAGAGGAATGCACTATAAGTGAAACTAAATTATTTTAACTGCAATAATTACATTTTTCTGAAAACAATTTTCTTTATTATTTTATCTTAAGAAAGAGCCTAAATGTTTTTGAAAATCTAAAACTGCTTTGTTTGGTTAAGGACCCAGGATATCTCCTCTCGATGCTTTAAAAACTATATTAATAGATATGACCAGTGCTCGATTTCTAGAAATTGAGGAGCCGGAACTGCTTCCTACCCTCTCCCCCCCCCCCCAATAGAAGGGGGGTCCGGGGGTCCTCCCCTGGGAAACATTTTAAGCAGTTTTAGACATAAAACCCACACTCTTAGTGCAAATCTTAGTGTCTATCATTTTTTTTTTTATTTATCAGAGAGTAGGTCCCGGAACGCTGTTCCGCCTCAAATCGAGCCCTGGATATGACAAGGATATCCAAAATATAATTGGAGTTAGCAAAAGAAAAAGAATAAAAAAATATGGATAAATAAATTGTAACATTGTTAACCTGTTTTACATCATTAGCTTCCTGCTTAGAATTGGTTTCATGTTGCTGAGAAGCAAATATAACAGTTCTCATATCGTCAGATGTGTCCAGGATAATGTTAGGAGGCTTTGGCTGAACTGGTTGTTGGGCCTGAAATACAAAATAAATAAAAACTGATATGTTTAAATGTCAAAGGGGAATCCATATCATTAGTGTAATTAAATCAGTATATACTGTTTATACCCCCTCCCCCTAGATGAAACAGGGAAACTATTCCAAGAGACATAGCCCTCAATGTGGATCCTTTGAGCAAACCTGGATTGTAGAAAATGTTTTGACTAGCCTATAGCCTAGGGCGCTAGATTTAAGGAGGCACAAAATTTCCAAAGAAGGACAATTTTTAGGTTTCTGAACAAAGTAAAAAAGAAACCTTATATATCGACTCTGTCTGTCTGTCTGTCTGTCCGTTGGCTTGTTTCAATTCATAAACTACTATAGCTGGAAACATGAAATTTGGCACACAGGTACATCTCAGAATTTTAGACAACTGGACAAATTTTGGAGTTTTTGTTGCCAAAGGAGCCAGGGTGCTATTCACTTAGAACCCAGGCCTGTTTATACCTCTTCATTTTTCCTCCTTAACATTTTTGTTCCAACAAAATGCAATCAGCTTTTTAATAGGTATTCTTTATAGTTCCATGATTAAGCAGCCCAGGGCATTGGCTTATTAAATATACAGATATTTATACCTCCTCATCCTCTAACCATTCTTTAAAATCCAAAAGTACTTCATCTGAAGGAAAAACCTAATACACCCATCATGCAAATTTTATCTACACTTTAGCCTAGCAGCACTCCATGTACCCAAGTATTAAGGCTAATTCACATTACACCAGTCTAGGAACACTCAGCCCCAAGAGAGTACTGATCTGGTGTTTGTGAATTACTTTAACCCCGTGCCCCAAATGACCTTTATATAGTAATGAGTCTTTAATGTTCTTTACCTTAACCAATACCCTGTAAAGTTTAAACTATGTTCAACAACTATAATAGTATGGAATAGTTAAATAACTATTTTATATGACACATAAATATAAAATCATATTTTAATATACAAAATATATTTCCCTTTTGACATAATATATTTTTATATTTGATGTAATTTAATATAAATTATTATTTTCTAATAAAAAATAATAGAAACAAAAAAATAATTCTATTATAAGATTTATATTAGTTAATTTAAAATAAATAATGGATTGTTAAAATAAAACATTAAGAAATTATTTAAATTACCTGAGATCCAAGGATTTTTAAAGTATTTCCAGCTAATTCAAGAGTTGTACCATGTGAAACTTTGAGACACAACTGCAGCTGAAAATTTCAGTTACTTTTAATACAAATCATAATATGCAATTAGTTTAATTTGAAACATTTAAAGAAGAGACAAGTAAAATATTTTTGAAGAGAGTCTATCAAGCATTTGTATGAATTTGTACACACATACATGGTTTTCAACTGCTTCTACTAACCAATTGCAAAAATTTTGGTTTCTGTTTTGCTATCACGCTTTTATTAAATGCAATAAGACAATTTGACAAAATATAATAATATAATTAGACTGACGTTTGAACTACGTGTTTACAAACAACGTGTTTTTATAACTTGTTTTATATTTATAACAGTTGATACCGATGACTCCCCCAGGGTTGATGAACCCACCTGGTTTTTTTTTAATAAAACCCGGGTTTTATTGGGTTTTTTTAAAAATAATTAATTTTAACATATAAAAATGTGTAAATGTACCAAATCTTATTAAAATAAAAAATGCCGACTTAGTATTAGGTTTTTTTCTACGAAATACTAATGATAATAAGAATAAAATTAATATTTTCCGGGTGGCACCACTACAGGTAAGGACTGTAAGGACATACATACAGACGTCATGCTGAAAACCACTCAGGAGGTCTTAAAAACACCCAAAACGGATAATTCCGTTGAAACCCCGAAATAAAAATTTTTGGGTGAAAACAATACTTTTTCTCTATACATACTTATTTAAGGGAGGGAGAAGGTAAGGAAAAGTAAAAAAGTTGAAATAAGACCAGTTTTTAGAAATGGTATTTTTATATCAATTATTTAGTCTCACAGCTTGCAATTACACAAAAATACTTAAATTAAAAATATATATATATATATTATTATATACTATGGTATATCTAAAAATATATATTTTTCCTTTTTTTACCTCAGGTAGGAAAAGTTTTGTTTTCAACCATTTTTACTTTCTCATATAAAGAGAAAGTATTGTGATGGCGCGAAAATTCGATTTTGATGGATTTACACGTTTTGAGGTCCCCTGAGTCCAAAAAAAGGTTTTAAAAAAATGTCTGTCTGTCTGTCGTCTGTGCAGACACCTGGAGCCTAAACTATCAGACCGATTTTGACGAAATTTGGCATGCATGCTCAAAAAAATCATACCCCGAGGCGAAATCGAGAAATGAATGTTAGCTCCAAATTTGGGGGTGCTACCCCTCAAAAACTCTGAAAAAACACGAAAAAATAAATATTTCTTGAACGGTTCCGACGATTTTGATTAAAAAATTCTCAAATATAGTCCATTTCAATACGAATCTAATAATATAAGCCGTTTTCCCAGGAAAAATCTAGTTCCTGAGAAAATGGCTTAAAACGGGGACGGAGAGAGCCCGGGTTTGATTCCCCGCCCGGGAGAAGTTATTTTTATGGTATATTTTAATGAAATGTATAATAATAATTAAATGTACAAACAAAACTAATTATGAACTCGTATATGAGAAAGTTTGTCTGAGTTGTCTCGAACTGATTTTTTTATTTTTTTTATTTTCTCGAGATTTTAAAGGAATTATTCGTTTTAGGTGTTTGTAAGACCTCCTGAGTGGTTTCCAGCATGACGCCTGTTTGTATGTGTGTGTGTGTGTTATCAGTTATCATTGTAGCACCCAAGGTATTTAACCTATAGAGAGTTGAAACTTGGCAGATCTGTCCTTACCTGTAGTTTTGCAGCCCGGAAAATCAATTTTTCCGCCTTCTTGGCGGTGATGACCATGTTAAACTGGGTAGTTTGTTGAGTCAACAACATTTTTTTTTAAAAAATCAAAATACTGCCAAAATTCAAACAATTGAATAAATGAAATAAAATATGTGTTATTTAAAAAAAATATAAAAATAATAATAATAAGAAAATCAGTTAGTTCAAAACGGTCACCCATTCAAGTACTGTCCATGCCCATTGCCGCTTCCTCTAGTCTAGGATCTCCTACTGCTTCGTCTAGGGTCTCCTTGGAGAATACTTTAGTGGCCTCCAAAGTGAGGAAAAGTTCTGAGGTATTCCGTACCCGATTTTTCAATATATCATATTTTAAAAAACCCACAAAAAACCCAGGGAAATTAAGATGGGTTTTTTCATTTTACCCGGGTGGGCTTTTTAATATTCCCCACCCGGGTGCCAACCCTGGACTCCCCCCCTTAATCCAGCCTTAGACATAAAACCCCGAAGGGACATGTGAAGGTGATCTCTCACGGTTCCGAGTCTCTGGTACTGATTCGATCATTCTCTCCGTTTAACTACGACCCTCACCTTTCCACCTTCTACTGTCAGGTAGAGCGCTTCAAGACGAACAAATGGATACCAGAAACATCGCCGTAGCACCACCCTAACAGTCAGGAAGAGGAAAAAACTACAGTTAGGAAAAACGTTTTCCNGATCATTCTCTCCGTTTAACTACGACCCTCACCTTTCCACCTTCTACTGTCAGGTAGAGCGCTTCAAGACGAACAAATGGATACCAGAAACATCGCCGTAGCACCACCCTAACAGTCAGGAAGAGGAAAAAACTACAGTTAGGAAAAACGTTTTCCATACTTTGCACGGGTTCTCAAGAGGTGCTTTCGTAAAGGGCCGTCGCTTGAGAATAAGTACGCGCACCCTTTACGATTCGGGATTTTTTTTTTTTTTTACTGACTCGATGCCTTCCTTTTTCGCCTCTCTCTCACCCACCGATGGACTACAGTGAACTACCAGCCAACCAGCCTTACCAGACCGGACCTGAGCCTACTTCTCTCCGACGGACCACGGGAAGAATCACCGATACCGACGGCGAGACAAGAAAAAGCCAGGGCCAGAACAACTTCAACAGTACCAGCGCTCTTGCCATCGATCCTTGCGAGTCGACTACTACACATCCACAGCTTCGCACGAGCCACCGCTGAAATCACCCGAGGACAGAAGCCAACCCCACTCTAACTCAAGAACGGGTTGTTCCCTCGCCGCAGAGAACGGTCCTTTTCAGGACCACCTACAATACCATCCTCATGCACTCTATCAATCTCGTAACCCGTCCTTTTCAGGACCACCCTTTGCGAACGCCACCCATCTCGTCCTATAGTTCTTTTCAGAACTCACGTTTCTTCGACGGTGCAAACTTCAACCTAAGAGTCCGACCGATCATCGACGACAACCCAGCCAGTACCGGAGACGGAACCGCAGCCTGACTCTTACCCCGGTGGCTGTATCCTAACACGACTTTTCTCGTTCTTTTTACTACCTCGTCCAGACTCCGACCCGCCACTGCGACTCGGCTTAGTCAAGGCACAAGGGCTAAGGCTAGAGAGCTGTGGTCGCGTGACTCTAACGAGAGGTTACCGACTGCTCTCATTAGCTTCGGTTGCAGTCGAACTCGCATTGTGCGGTGTTCAGTGCTACGCCATCCTCGGTGCCGTCGACAGGTTAGCTCCTCCCTACCTCAAGTAGTCGAGGCTAGCCTGATTGTCTACCGAGGAAAAGACGCAGAGCACCCTTTCAAACGGTCCTTTTCAGGACCACCATTCACTCTTGTATACGGTCCCACTCCACCGTTTCGGGCCGTATCACAGTTTCATTCAATCTTTTTGATTAAATCAAGGGTTTGACACTCATCTTGTTGCATGAAAGGTAATGCTGAAAAATTTGTGCATGCAGTTATATAGGAGTAAGTCATGGAATAGGTAGTCTAGATATTATGTACTGTTGCAAATTATTCTATGTTCAGGCATAGAACTATTTACTTACTACAATAAATTATTATTTATTATATTAAATTAAATTACCTCATTATTTGTATTTGGAGGAGGGTTAGAGCCACCAACCAGAAGTCCAAATCCAGTAGGAGAAGGCTGTATAGGTGTGAGAAATTGAGATCCAGGGAGAGGAAATGGCCTATACAAGAGAATAATAAAAAATTTCAACATACAAAAAAACTTGTAATAAAAATGTAACATTTTTCTATAATAAAAATAATATATCCATACAGTAGAGCTTCGATTATCCGAACGTCAGTTATCCGCACATTTAATTATCCAAACTGGTTTCATAGAGGGAGGGGGGGGGGATCAAAAGCCGCCGCTAAATTAATTCCTAGAAAGAGTGGTGGTGTTACCTGCATAAAGGGATACCAGATTTCGATGAATTAACTTTTTTTCAATTTTTTAGTGAATTTTGATTATCCGAACTACCCCAAAAACATTGGTTCGGATAATCAACGCTCTACTGTACTTAGAATAAGTAAAAAAAAAATACAGTCTACATACGGGTGGATAGGAGTAGATAAAGTAGGAGTCGGTGTATTACACAGAATAGATGTATCAGCTTCTTGTCTAATCACTCTCTCACCTCCATCAAGCATATCTTCTGATATAGACTCATCACCCATACCTAAAGGAAATAAAAAAACATAAGTTAAAGAAAAAAATTTCAAGATATTGATTGTAGAGGTTAATAGAAAGTAACACAACAATTTTATAGGCACTCTTTTGCATTAATACTTAACATTCGTGTTTCGACATTTTATATCGTCTTCAGTGTTAACATGGTAAGAGTAAAATTATTCTCTATCTATGTTAACGCTGAAGATAATATAACATCAAAACACTTATGTTAATTATTAATTGTGGTGATAATATTGTTTTGATACTTACTATAAACCTCTCTAGTAGTAATTATGAAGTGGAACCACAAAATCTCAGTCAAAACAACCAATCATTTATTGATTACATAATAAATAAAAGCACTGAGTATGGCAATGCATAGCACACCATGATTGAGTATTCTAGGGAGCTTAAACATTGCATGGGGTAGCCACTTTATTACTGATTCCATTAAACACATCAAATCTTTCACCCGTAGCTAAATTTAGACAATGCTGTTAATTACAGATTTTTTTAGGTCTCTGTTAGACTGAGCAAATACAATCAATATAGTCAATTCTATGTCAACCCTATATGTGCCCATAAAGCAGAAGAGGATATAACTAAGTACAGCAACTGTACTTACTTAGCAATTTATTACTTACCACTCACCTCAGTGGTTGGTGCCTATCCCACATCATCATTTTCATGGGTGAAAATTCCAGAAGTAAATTACTCTTTTTATTAAATAAAATTCATTCAAACTCTAAAAAACCTTGAGAAAATGTCCTACTTGAAAATAATTTTCTGAGCAATTGATAAAATTCAGTATCTAATTCTATACATTTTAACCCATTGAATGTGTAGTCCAATTCATGAACCTACCTTAGTGACTGAATAAAATCTACACCATTATAAAAGTTAATTTAAAAAAAGTTTGGATCCATTGTGGATACAAATGTCAGCGGGCCTGTCAGAGCTTTGCAAGATGGTTCTACTCAAGGCACGGAGAATAGAGCTACTGAGGGCTGAAAGGGAGGGCTTGGATCCACTGTGGATTCATCCGTCATCAGCCTTAGCCTGGCATGAATCCACAGTGGATTCATCTGCGCTGAATGGGTTAAACAACTAAATAAAAAATTTAGATTGACAGGAAAAATAAAAATCTCGAGAATGTTAAATTTTTAAATACACAGTAAATTTAGTTACGTATTTACGTGTTACAAATATTAGTAATTAATATTGCAGTGATCTATTATCCAAATTTCAAAAGTCGTACAAGTAGTTTTAAAGTTATGGTGGTTTGTAAAATAAATAAGATTCTACGTAAGTGCTCACAAATAAACTTTTCCTCTTTTTGCACATCGAAACAAGGTGTTTCACAGAACAATAATGCTTGTTATGAGAAAAGTGTTTTTTGTATCCTGAGTTCTGAATTGAATACTGCCAATAAGAAGAATATTTAAAAGAACTCATTCCACATAAAGCACATAAGTAGTATTTTTTTTTTGTTAATTAAAAAAGAAAACATACTGGATGTTTTACTTCTTGAATCATCGTCGGTGTGCGGAAAGACATGGGGTGTATGAAGAGTGTCTTCAGTAGTTGATCTTGATAGACTCAACACAGAACTAACCTGAAAACAAAAAAGCAATTATTAAACACGTCCTAAGTTAAAAAAGTGCAAAACATTCTTAGTTCATTCTAAGATTATTAAAAGCATGATTATAATATAGATTGTTCATAACAAGGGGACACTAACTTCCTATTTAAAAGGTGTTATTCGATTACTACTTTTTTTGTCATTTAACTATTACTGACCTTACAGGTTGATCTACATCTTGAACAGAAGTCATCTGTTCACACCAACTTTAACTGAAACAAACCACTAAGGAGAATGAAATGCCTGAGGCTTCAAACTAGTTGACTACTTGAATGTTACTTTTTAATATCTAGATTAAAATTGTCATAACTAATGTACTTTTTCACATAAAATAAAGCTTTTATTTTAACCCTCTATTGGAATTGTCTTGATAAAAATTATTACAAAAGAGCAGTATTTTCGTTGGTAGAAATATTTAAGCTAACGTTTTATGGGAAGGGATTGACTCTGTATATACATGAAAATGCATGCAGGTACTACTATTGTTTGAAGAAGACTAAAATAAAAACCCTCTTCAAAATCTTTAAAAATAATCTGCCCAATGAGGAGCATAGCTTCCTTCTGGAAAATTAAATTGAGGTTATTTGGACCTTCTATTTCCAGTGGTGTCACATTTACTTTTATTCAACATAAATATGACAGTTGAAATTAATATAAGTCCATCCTTGGATTAATTATAATCTATAATCCAAATCTCATAAATAGTTTTGAAGTTATGTAGTTTGTAAAAATGTTACCTGTTGTGCCCCTAGATACTGGTTGCTAGGCGAGGGAGTTTATTTATATTCTTTATTATTAATGTCAGCCTATGAGACATATTGTTCTTGTTATTCTGTTAATATAGTTCTTATGTATATAACGTATGTGAAGTTATTGTAGTGAGAAATGCGAACGAAACATGGTGGCAGCGGTAAAACTTTGACCGTGAGTGTTAATTTGTTGTTTTATTGTTAATAATTTGTTATTGTTGAGTTTGTTTTGATTTCTTTTAAGTGTCAAAAAAAAAGTAAACAATGAGTAATGCCGAAGAAAAATCGAACGTTAAATTGAAAGAAAGAAATGAGGTATGTTCTAACTCGACGAGTTATTCGGGTAATCCGGTATCTCCACCAGAACAATTCACGTTTCGAAGTAAAGACTGGCCTCGCTGTCTTAAACGGTTCGAACGATATCGAATATGTTCGGGACTGTCAGAGCAGTCCGAAGAGCGGCAAGTCAATACATTCTTATACGTGATGGGTGGTGGAGTGGATGATGTTTTAGACGCAATAAAACCACCCGAGGGGGAGTTAACTTCGTTCAGTTCTCTGGTATTACGCTTTAATAACTATTACGTCAGCAAGAAGAACGTAATTTACGAACGCGCTTAATTCAACTGCCGAGTACAGGCACCTGAGTAACCGGCGGAGTGTTTTATTCAGGAGTTGCACCGATTAACATCAACTTGCGAATATGGGGCATTGCGTGAAGAACTGATCCCTGACCGCATTGTGGTCAGTATTCGGGACAGTAAGTTGTATAAAGTGTTGCACGGACCAACCGGAATGAGGATAGAGGTGAAAGGAAGATTTCGTTGCTCTCTAAAGTGGAAGAAGGCTCGTATAGAAACGATGCTGTATGTGGTAAAGGAGCCACAAGAACCCCTTCTTGGAAGAGGAGACATAACTTCCTTAGGTATGTTAGCGTGGTTAAACGCTTTGAAGCAAGTCCCACCAGAAGAGGAAAAGAAATCCCTATTTGAAGGATTGGGTAAACTAGATGGTGAGTACCAGATTAAGCTAAAGGAGGAATACAGGCCGTACTCTATCAAGGTCCCAAGGCGTGTAGCTTTTCCTCTTCTACAGAAAACCAAGGAAGAACTACTTCGATTAGAGAAAGAGGGAGTCATATCGCGAATAGAGAGACCCACTGAGTGGTGGGTCGGTTAGAATATGCGTAGACTATACCGAACTAAATAGAGCCATGATGAGAGAGCGTCATATACTACCATCAGTCGAACAATGTGTGGCTACGATTGGGGAAGGTGTTGTATTTTCGAAATTAGATGCCAAAACTGGGTTCTTTCAAATAGGACTAGAGGAAAGTTCTCGCCCGCTTACGTTTCTTACCCCATTTGGAAGGTTTATGTTTAATCGGTTACCCATGGGCATCACTAGCGCCAGTGAACACTTTCAGCGAAGAATGTCCGAAGCCTTAGAAGGAGAAGAGGGAGTAGTCAACCTTATCGGGGTCTTGCCAGGTTCCAACTTTTAACCGATCATAAGCCTTTGTTATTGTTGTTAGACACCAAGCCAATGAGTGACTTGTCCCCTCGGTTACAAAGGTTTCAAATGAGGTTAGCTAACTTTAGTTATGAGATATGTCATGTGCCTGGAAAGTCTTTGTACACGCCAGACACGTTGTCGCGAGCACCCACTATGATGACTGAGGATGCCAGTGATGAGGAAGAGGAGCAACTCCTAGTGATGGCCTTGAGACAAGCCTTGTCGATGTCAGACCAGCGGTTAGGTGAAGTACGGCAAACACCAGAGGTGGACCCGGTATCGCGACTTCTTCGTGGATACATCGATACAAAGGGTGGCCCCGAATCGACGAATTAGAACCCGACCTGAGACCTTATTATATCAAGTATACTTGATAAAATCTGTTCTGGTGGCAAGAGTCTTACCCTCATAGGTGATTTTAATTTTTATTTTAATTCAGACAACAGTGAAGCAGTAAAAATAGTCAATACTTTCAAGGAATATAATTTGCATAAAAAAGTCAATGTACCCACTCGTGGTAGTAACTGCTTGGATAATATATTTAGCAATATTGAAGAAGGTATTAGATATGAAATNTTAAATTAAAAGAAAGAAATGAGGTATGTTCTAACTCGACGAGTTATTCGGGTAATCCGGTATCTCCACCAGAACAATTCACGTTTCGAAGTGAAGACTGGCTTCGCTCGCTTAAACGGTTCGAACGATATCGAATATGTTCAGGACTTCCGGAGCAGTCCGAGGAGCGGCAAGTCAATACATTCTTATATGTGATGGGTGGTGGAGTGGATGATGTTTTAGACGCAATAAAACCAACCTAGGAGGAGTTAACTTCGTTCAGTTCTCTGGTATTACGCTTTAATAACTATTACGTCAGCAAGAAGAACGTCATTTACGAACGCGCTAAATTAAACTGCCGAGTACAGGCACCTGAGGCAACCGGCGGAGTGTTTTATTCAAGAGTTGCACCGATTAACATCAACTTGCGAATATGGGGCGTTGCGTGAAGAACTGATCCGTGACCGCATTGTGGTCGGTATTCGGGACAGTAAGTTGTCTGAAGTGTTGCAAATGGACGCGTACCTGACCCTAGCTAAGGCGGAGCGAAAAGTCCGGCAAGCTGAAGACGTAAAACACCAACAAGCAGTTGTTCGGGGCAACCACCCTGAGTTAGTAGGCGAGGTAGATCGAATAAAAGATTCGCGGAACTAACCTCAAGACATGAACAAACGAAACCAAACGTACGAACAAAAGTGTACCTCATGCGGACGCACGCATGCCCCTAGACGCTGTCCTGCGTGGAAGTCCCGGTGTAGCCGAGGACCCAGAAGGTCAACTACGCTTACGTACACCATTCGGATAGCGAGGAAGGTTCGGAAGCCATTCACTATCTAGGAGCGAGTGGGGCTTCGGGAGCAGATCCGTGGAAAGCGAATATTAAACTACTGGGACAACAAGCCGAGTTTAAACTTGACACAGGGGCTGATGTCACAATGATAGGAGTTAAACTGTATCACCGTTTAGGGTCGCCTTCATTAAAACCAGTGGATAAAGTGTTGCACGGACCAAACGGAATGAGGATAGAGGTGAAAGGAAGATTTCGTTGCTCTCTATAGTGGAAGAAGGCTCGTATAGAAACGATGCTGTATGTGGTCAAGGAGCCACAAGAACCCCTTCTTGGAAGAGGAGACATAACTTCCTTAGGTATGTTAGCGTGGTTAAACGCTTTGAAACAAGTCCCACCAGAAGAGGAAAAGAAATCCCTATTTGAAGGATTGGGTAAACTAGATGGTGAGTACCAGATTAAGCTAAAAGAGGGTTACAGGCCGTATTCGATCAAGGTCCCGAGGCGTGTAGCTTTTCCCCTCTTACAGAAAACCAAGGAAGAACTGATTCGATTAGAGAAAGAGGGAGTCATATCGCGAATAGAAAGACCCACAGAGTGGTGTGCGGGACTCGTCGTTGTTCCTAAACCAGACGGGTCGGTTAGAATATGCNGATCAACGTTAAAATGACTGCTCGCTAGCTTGGTTTCTCGCTCCGCGTTCAGCGTAGGAATGAGCTATCTCAATTTTTTGATCTAGGAATGCACTAGGGTTCTAGACGAATCCAAAAAGCCCTCATTCAATAAAACCAGTTCAGTAGTTTAGGCTGTAGGTGCGTCAACATAAAATGAAGGAAGAATAAGAAGAAGAAGAAGTCATCAAAACTACCATTTTCAAACCTATTTTTCTCTACTTCTACTTGGCCGATTTTGACCATTTTTTTATATTTTTGATCTACAGGAAACGGCCTACAAAGATATTAAAAAATTATTTAGGTAGCTTGTACGTATTTCACGCTGCAGACCCTCAAAAACCCTAGTTTGTCACCTACAGTATATATACACTGGCAGCTTTTGTGAAATTTTGACTTTTTATCTTGGCGGGGTGGAACGCTTTTGCGTTCCTAAATATTTGTTCCGAGGTCATATCGTTATTTTTAAGTGCAAAAACGATTACAGCGGATTTAAACTTTTTGAACGGTCCCCGGTTCTAATATGTAATAAATATACAAAATAATTCTAATACACCACACTAGGCTGCGGCCGCACAGCGGCTGCCCTGGGGGGGGGGGGGTTGACGAGCTAAGCGAGTAGGGGGCAGAACCCCCTACTTATTTTATTTTAAAAAACTTAGTTTTTTCATAGAGAAAAAAACAGGTCTGTTGTATTTATGATAACAGTGATCAGTAGCTTAAGAATAAATAGAAATAGACGCACAGGTGGATGGCCTGGAGAAGTGTTAGAAAAACTACATTAAAATAAAAAATAACCATAATTACAATAAAAAATAGTCAGAGATATGTTTTTAAGAAGAATTGTTAAAGGCCTGAAGATTGAAGATGCCTCAAAGGAGGCGAAATATTGCCATATGAGATAGTGTGAGAATTTTTTCATACCCTAGAGACCTAAATAGAATTTTCATAATATAGTAAATAACTTGTAGGGAGTAGGTACTTGTGTTTTTACTCATTATGCCTCGAAAAGAAACTGATACCTTTTGATTTCACCCTATAAGGAAAAACCCCTTTTTTTTGCACAATGGAAATTAAAAATTGTTTTTATACTTTATCAATTTAATATGACTCGTAACTTTTTTTATTAAAAAATCTTATTTTAAAATATAAAAGGTGTATTGCACTTGCAATTTTTATTTATTTAAGGCTATATAAAGAAATTTAAATATAATAGGAGAAAAGCATAGTTCCTTGTAAGGGAAACTCATTACAGACTGGAAGCAATGGGCTTGATTCAATCAACTCTAGTCAACACAATGTAACTGATGAACAAGAGAGAGAAAACCAAAACGGTTTTCTCATAGGCAATATTGACACTTTTTATTGACATAGACGCCATTTTAATTGAAACTCAACTACACCCGTCCCCCTTCTGCTCCAAGCCAAACCTCCTCCCTCCTCATAGTCAACCAACTCTACCGTATCAATCAGTAAAAAGTCTCTCGAGTTGAAATGAAATATTTTAACTCTTGAGAATCCAATCAAATTAAATTGTATTCCCGGAAAAAGGAAGAGAAACTATAGGTGTAATAAAATAAATAAATTTCCACTCAATGCATTCAAATCGTTCAATGTTTCACTCCATTCTTCAACGAAAAATATCCTTATTTAAAATAATTTAAGTAAATAAATGATCTACAAATTATTTACAAACTAATTACCTACAAATTATACAACTAAATAATTAATCAATAAATTAAATTGATTTATTGATTTTTTTATTACCTCCAACATTACAAGTGTTCATTCAACATCACTTATAATGATAGATCTAGGAGCGTAACACCTAATATTGCCACTCTCCCCCCCCCCCCCCCCCCCCNAACTAGATGGTGAGTACCAGATTAAGCTAAAGGAGGAATACAGGCCGTACTCTATCAAGGTCCCAAGGCGTGTAGCTTTTCCTCTTCTACAGAAAACCAAGGAAGAACTACTTCGATCAGAGAAAGAGGGAGTCATATCGCGAATATAGAGACCCACTCTATTGGTGCGCGGGGCTCGTCGTCGTTCCTAAACCGGGTGGGTCGGGTAGAATATGCGTAGACTGTACCGAACTAAATAGAGCCGTGATGAGAGAGCGTCATATACTACCATCAGTCGCACAATGTGTGGCTACGATTGGGGAAGGTGTTGTATTTTCGAAATTATATGCCAAAACTGGGTACTTTCAAATAGGACTAGAGGAAGGTTCTCGCCCGCTTACAACGGTTCTTAACCCCCAGTGCTAGCTTTGTATGATCCAAAGAAGAATACACATGTCAGTGTCCCTAGACACTGGTTGCTAGGCGAGGGAGTTTATTTTTATTATTTATTATTAATGTCAGCCTATGAGACATATTGTTCTTGTTATTCTGTTAATATAGTTCTTATGTATATAACGTATGTGAAGTTATTGTAGTGAGAAATGCGAACGAAACATGGTGGCAGCGGTTAAACTTTGACCGTGAGTGTTAATTTGTTGTTTTATTGTTAATAATTTGTTATTGTTGAGTTTGTTTTGATTTTTTTTAAGTGTCAAAAAAAAGTAAACAATGAGTAATGCCGAAGAAAAATCGAACGTTAAATTAAAAGAAAGAAATGAGGTATGTTCTAACTCGACGAGTTATTCGGGTAATCCGGTATCTCCACCAGAACAATTCACGTTTCGAAGTGAAGACTGGCTTCGCTCGCTTAAACGGTTCGAACGATATCGAATATGTTCAGGACTTCCGGAGCAGTCCGAGGAGCGGCAAGTCAATACATTCTTATATGTGATGGGTGGTGGAGTGGATGATGTTTTAGACGCAATAAAACCAACCTAGGAGGAGTTAACTTCGTTCAGTTCTCTGGTATTACGCTTTAATAACTATTACGTCAGCAAGAAGAACGTCATTTACGAACGCGCT
>KZ651066.1:1380141-1395957 GCA_001010745.2 Gerris buenoi
ATATATATGTGCTTTTTTAAAGTTTGCATTCCTTATTGGTTTATTACTGATAAAAAACATTGTGACCCCCCGGGGAATCGAACATTCCCCAAATTTTGCACATAGATACAACTAAGGTGAAGAATAAGTATAGATACAAAAAAAAAAAAAAAAAAAAAAAAAAAAAAAAAAAAAAAAAAAAAAAAAAAAAAAAAAAAAAAAAAAAAAAAAAAAACTATAGGGGTGAAATGTAAATAATTACAATATAAAAAGGACTTTTTACATACCTAATAAGTTCTTAAATTTCCAGTTGAATCACTTGCAGTGTTGATATTATAATAGTTATTGTTAAGCTCCCCGCACACGATCAATATTAACGTCAATAATATTATTGGAAATACTATTGTCAATATGCAATTCATTAACAAATTTTCATCAATATCTACTGTTTTCTTATATCAATACCAACTCCACACACAGTCAATATCAATAAGTATTAACAATATTTTTGTATATTGATAATACTATTGACCTGTGTGGGCCGCTTTATATACAACTAGCCGTTAGGCCCGCGGTAACGGGCAGAATAATAAATATGGTTTAGAGAAAGAGCTGTGAGATAATTAGTTGTAATTGAAATATATATTTAAAGAGATATTTACTGTTTAAATGGTAAGTTTTATGCAGTTATAGGTAATTAAAATTAAAACATTTAAATAGGAAGTTTTGTGCACCGATATTTGTTATATAGGTATGGCGCAGTAGGTTAAGAGTCTGGCTCTCACCCAGGAGCCCCGGGTTCGTACCCAGCTTATGGCGCATCAATTTTTAACGTTATAAATCATTTAGAGGTGCGACGTTATCGTCGGGACACTACTCGATTATATAAAAGATGTTAGTGCAAAGCGGCCCGCACAAGATCAATAGTATTGTCAATAATATTATTGAAAATACTATTGTCAATATGCAATTTGTCAATAACAAATTTTCATCAATACTGTCTTTTTTATATCAATACCAACTCCGCACACGGTCAATAGTATTGACAATACTTTTGTGTATTGGCAATACTATAGACCGTATTCGGGCCGATAAAAAAAATAGTTTCAAATTTATTTACTTCATATAAATGACAACCAAGTAGACAGCTCATCTTAAACCTATAAAAGGGCTAATCTTTGTACAAGAGATCCCGTCAACACCGAACCTAAATCGTGCCATCGATATACCCCCGAGCCCCCATGTAGGGGATGGTAAGAGAAGAAAAATGTGTACAAGTAAAGAAGTATAGATGCAGAAAAATTAAACCGATACCTACACCGGACCCTAGTGTAAACAAACCTGCTTGTCACAAGTCAATTAATTTCTTTCTTTTTTCACTATCATTCAATGTTTATCTCTTAAAAATACAATTAGTTTTTAAATCCTTTATATTAAATCCACTTTTGTGCCTGGCTGGGTGCCTGCCTGGGTGACTGGGTGCCTGGGTACCCACCCAGGCACCCGCCTGGCGTCAACTTTCACTCCCATTTTTAAAGGAATAACTTCTTATTTGAATTCTTAATCCTAATATGGGTGATTTTTTGTTTAAAAAAAGTGGCTCTTTCACTGTACGTGAGTTAAAAATTTTATAATATTTCAAAAAAATCTGTCAAAAATATCGCTCAAATTCAAATAATTAAATAAATTAAATAAAATAAAATAAGATAATGTTTACATGTTTCTTTGAAAAATTATAATAAAAAAAAAAAAATCAGTTAGTTCAAAACGGTCTCCCATCCAAGTACTGACCTCGCCCAATGCTGCTTCAATGTGGCCTTACCCCGTACCCGATTTTTTTATTAAAATCCGTTAAAATCGATTGTTAAAAATAATTATAATTGTTAAAATAAAATTGTTTTTTGGTAGAATAAGTATCACTTTAGCAATATTTCATGAGCGTAGATAAGAGCGTTGAAATTNAACTTAAAAAGCAAAGAAAATTGGTCTTATGTAAAATTTTTTTTTTTTTTTTTTTTTTTTTTTTTTTTTTTTTTTTTTTTAATGAGTAGGAAAATAAATTCTGAAGATGTTGTTATGTATATTTTACATTTTAGTGAAAATGGTTTATGTAAAAACAGTTTAAAAATAAAACATGTGTTTAAAAATCAAAACCTTCACAAATATTGTAAACATTATTAATTAATATATTTTTTTATGCATTTATTATCGTTTTATTTTATTTTTATTTGTATATTATCGTTATCGATCTATTTATTTATTTATTTGTCATTTAATATAAAGTAAGTTATGAAGTACGGCTCTCTCTTAGTCCAAAAATAAATATAGCTAGGTGATTTATGTTAAATTTGTTTTAGCCGTAAGCCGTAAAGTAACAAATTAAAACAATTAACAACAAAGTAACAAATTAAGTAAACAAATATAATAAAACTATAAACGTACCTCTTCTTACGAAGTCTCTACACTATGTATTATACTTATATAAACAATAATAATTGGTACTTAGTATATTTCAAGTTAGAAGAAAAGTATCCAAGAAAAGATTATTTTTATTTCACCTAAAAAGGTTAAATAAAAATATAATAATTTTAATAGTAACGTATGTTTTGGTTTGTTAAACATTTATTTAACATTATATGGGGTCTGAAAGGGCAATTAACGTGAAAAAAGTCACTTAATTTTATAAAAACTAATAAAAAGTTAGTTTAATTGTATAGAAGTTATTAGAAATGGTCGAGCTTGGGACGCCGAGTGACGTCACACCCGAGCGACTTACGAAGATTGTCAATGAAACCCGAACCCTCGGTTCTTAGGGAATGAGCCCACCTTTCTATTCTACCATCTTGACTGCTCTCAAGCTATAAACCTACTCTCACTCCTACCAATTTTTGCTTTACGAATTTAAACACTTTGAATATTGTGACTGCTCTTTCCTTTCGTTATATTAGTTATTTATGCACCTAGGGAATAATGTAAAAGGCGGATCCACACATGCGGGAGAAGCCGAGCGCCTCCCTCTGACTCGCAGATCACGGAGTAGTGTGGAGGGTTTGCCCCCTCCCGATTCTTCTGTATTCGGAGTTCCCATCTCGAGTCGGTCTTTTACACACTTCAAAGTACCCGAATACTCGCCTCCCTGCCACCTTTCACCCGATCCACACATTCGGCATTGTCCCCCCAGTTTAATTCTTTAGTATTTATCATTCCGTATCTATTACGAACTATTATTATTCATTTTTGATATTTTATTAATTGCATAATGTGATAAATTTAGTTTCAATAGCCCATTATTGGTTAACAAGAAAATCACTATCTATTTAATAATTAATTTGATTTAAAATAAATTATTTTTTAAATAATTTTTTTTTTACTCCTATGTTAGTAATTTCGGTGTTTTAGTTAATAAAAGATGTCATAAGATATGATATGAATATTATATTAAACTTATATTATTTAGAAGTACATATAAGTAGTATTTTGTATAATATATAATATGTAATATAAAGTCTGGAAACGGTCAATTGACTCAGTAAATAAAAAAAGTATATTACTGCTTATGCTAATACTTTTGTATAGATGTTTCAAAAAAATCAATTGCGCATAGTAAAAACTTCTTGCCCTTTTATGGCCCTAAAATTCCGTTTGAAGGGTAACTTTAAAACATTAAATGACAACCTCATTTTGTACTCGTATGACTGATTCGTGATTCGTGTATATGAGGGAGTTTAGTGCTACATATTATATTAATATCTTCTGAGACAGACATATTTCTCTGATGTTTTAATATGTGATGTTATATGATGTTTAATATCTTTAATATTATCAAATCTTCTCCATCAATCTTTCTCTCAATCAATCAAGGTCAAATCTTTCTCTCACAAAAAAGGCTTTAAAAGATAAAAATTACAGGATTTTTTTCTCCTGAAAGGAGAGAAATGGTCCAAAGATGCAACAGGTTTCAAAATTATGGTTGTTATTTCGGTCGTTACAATTGTTATATATTTTTTTTTAATTTAAATAACATGGATCATGACAGGTCAAATCATACCGTTCTTTAAAAAGTAAAAAATTAATTAATAGGGTAGTGGTAAGTAGATCGATTTTAAATAATTTGATATCATTTGACTCGGTGTCGTCCATTATTAAAAGTAAAGAAAATAAAACAATGATTGAGAACAAAAAAATGGTTGGGAGCTGAAAGTGGTTAAGGATGTAGAATGTAGAGGGAGGGGTGGAATCAACAATGTTTGGCCGCTTATTCGTAGTTCCCGTATTGAGGGGGCTGCTCGGGTAATACCTACATGTGTGAAGAGGGGTGGAGGTGGTTAGCCGAACTACTCGGCGAAAGGAGAATAATCGGTAACTTCGAATATTCCGCATGTGTGGCGCCGCCTTAAGTCATTATTTCCCGCGTGAAAGAGTTGATTCCTGAGGCAAAGCCGAAGGAATCAAGGCAACTAGCAGAGGGATTTATATCAATTAGCTCCCGAGGCGTAGCCGAGGGAGATAATTATAACAAGGGAATAATAATGCAATATTCTCGAGGTACATACAAAATTTTATCTCCAGAAAAAGCGCTATATAAGATTTATTCAACAAAGAAAACATTGTATTTCTTTATTAAACGAATTTAATACAGATATAAAACAATATAAATTATTTAAAGCAATTAATAATCACTTTTAAAGTAATAAAAATATAAAGTTCAACAAAAGCTAAACAAAAGAAAACAAAGCATCGTAGAATGACTCGCAGTACAGCTGTGAGTTTAATCAGTGGTGCCAACCTGATTTCAACAAATGCACTACGTTTGCTATTAATTCTCTAATATTTACAAAATAATTAGGTTGGCGAACGTGGATTATAATCCCGTTTTCACATTATTTCCCTGTTTTTACATTATTTCCCTGTTTTTAAGAACGGGGATGAAAAGACCCACATTATTACCTATAAACTAGTCTTGAAAAGTTACTTTTCGTCCCTACTGGAGATAAATTTATTTTACCTATCCTCATCTTTTAAATATACTCATATTTAATATAATGTTGGCATAATACAACAATTAAGTACATCATAGGATACGAGGAAGCTTTGTGTCACACTCATTGGCAGTCTATTTTCATTTTGTCACAGATCTTTTTATAATATACAAAGAAAGAGGAAAAGAAATGAAGGTCAATACGTGTTTTCAGATGCATCGTGTAAGGAAGAGAAGAAGGCGGCCCGGCTCCCATAAAACAACTTAGCTGGAGAGTTCTACCCTTCCCACACGTTTTACTCCATTGTTTATTTTTCTTTCACTGAATCCGACGCGTTTATTTATTAATTTTTCTTTTACTGAAACTAACACGTTTGTTTTTGTAGTCACATTTATTTCAGGGCTTTTGTTTTTAAAAACGTGAATTATTATTAAGTAAAGCTAAAATAAAAGTATAATTAATTTGTTAACAAGGCCAACATAGTTTTTTTAAGTAATAACATAATCTTAAAGTTTTACAGACAGTCATACATGCTTCTTTACAAAATAAACAGACGGCATTATATATTCTACTTTTATTTGTTAAAAATGAAAGAAATAGAAATAATTTGCACAAAGAACGAAAGATGTCGAATAAAAAAAGGTCCAAGATAGAAATAAGCTACTTTAATTAAGAACAGAATGTATTCCAGTATAACCTACCTTAATCCTAAATTTGGGTAAAAGGAAGAAAAATGAGAACAAAGTTACATCGTTTTATCTTGACTTTCTCCCCAGTTTTTTTTTTATACAAAGATTTGAGGGTAAAAACGAGTCTGAAAATGTTTAGTGGGAGGCCAGGACTTGCCAACCTAAACATTCCACTTTAATTAAAAGCAGCCTTAAGTTATTTTTTTTACTACACTTAGGAGTTAAAGAATTATAGAATTTTTATACCAAAATAATTTTCAGGACAACAATCACGTTTCATTTACAAATAATAGGATGAACCTTTAACAACTGCATCTAAATTGCTGTTGAAACATCAATAAGAAATTTTGGTTGATTTTGAACCAACTTACATGATCATAATTGTGACTTTATTTCTAACATCTTAAAGAATAAATAAATCTGATCTATGCCACAGTGAAATAACATATTCTATAAATTCAAATAACCGTAAGCAAATAATTAATTGATTAGTAGACAGAAGTCCACATAAAAAATATTTGCTACATCACCAATTGCACAATAGTAAGTTATGCCGTACGCTCCTTCCATGTAGGTTTAGTATATAAATATTCCTGATTGCACTGTAAGTATACGAATAATTTTACCGTATTATCAAACACTAATTACATTTATAATATTGTAGATATGTTAGTAGTAGTAGTATTAAGGTCCTAGTACTAATACTAGACAGGTAGGACGAACTACTTTTTCGAATCTAGCAATTAGGTCATCGTTTAGGCCCATTTTACTATCCCCATCCCCGTGGTAGAGATTCCCTGCCACTTCACACATCATACCTGTACATTGTACCGCCTAAGCGAGTATGATGTGATCATAAGTGAATCATATAAATCAAATACGTTTATACTATTGTAGATTGTTTGTCAATAAAGTAATATATACAGTATGCCCACGGATTGAATGTACATGGGGTGTAAATAAAATAGCAATAATTTTTATATTTTTAAAAACAAAGACTCTGACAATTTTTGCATATTCATTGTAATCACACCCTGTAAATTAATTAATTTGACTTGTTTTTTTTAACTCTTATAGTTTAAGACCAAGCAGGGCTGGTGCCCAGAAGCTTAAATTTCAAATCGGTTATTTTTGTAATTTTTACCACACGTGCACTGAATCCGTGGACTGTAAGTATACATTATACGGGGGGGGGGCCAAAAGTCAACCCCCCCCCCCCTTNCGCAGTACAGCTGTGAGTTTAATCAGTGGTGCCAACCTGATTTCAACAAATGCACTACGTTTGCTATTAATTCTCTAATATTTACAAAATAATTAGGTTGGCGAACGTGGATTATAATCCCGTTTTCACATTATTTCCCTGTTTTTACATTATTTCCCTGTTTTTAAGAACGGGGATGAAAAGACCCACATTATTACCTATAAACTAGTCTTGAAAAGTTACTTTTCGTCCCTACTGGAGATAAATTTATTTTACCTATCCTCATCTTTTAAATATACTCATATTTAATATAATGTTGGCATAATACAACAATTAAGTACATCATAGGATACGAGGAAGCTTTGTGTCACACTCATTGGCAGTCTATTTTCATTTTGTCACAGATCTTTTTATAATATACAAAGAAAGAGGAAAAGAAATGAAGGTCAATACGTGTTTTCAGATGCATCGTGTAAGGAAGAGAAGAAGGCGGCCCGGCTCCCATAAAACAACTTAGCTGGAGAGTTCTACCCTTCCCACACGTTTTACTCCATTGTTTATTTTTCTTTCACTGAATCCGACGCGTTTATTTATTAATTTTTCTTTTACTGAAACTAACACGTTTGTTTTTGTAGTCACATTTATTTCAGGGCTTTTGTTTTTAAAAACGTGAATTATTATTAAGTAAAGCTAAAATAAAAGTATAATTAATTTGTTAACAAGGCCAACATAGTTTTTTTAAGTAATAACATAATCTTAAAGTTTTACAGACAGTCATACATGCTTCTTTACAAAATAAACAGACGGCATTATATATTCTACTTTTATTTGTTAAAAATGAAAGAAATAGAAATAATTTGCACAAAGAACGAAAGATGTCGAATAAAAAAAGGTCCAAGATAGAAATAAGCTACTTTAATTAAGAACAGAATGTATTCCAGTATAACCTACCTTAATCCTAAATTTGGGTAAAAGGAAGAAAAATGAGAACAAAGTTACATCGTTTTATCTTGACTTTCTCCCCAGTTTTTTTTTTATACAAAGATTTGAGGGTAAAAACGAGTCTGAAAATGTTTAGTGGGAGGCCAGGACTTGCCAACCTAAACATTCCACTTTAATTAAAAGCAGCCTTAAGTTATTTTTTTTACTACACTTAGGAGTTAAAGAATTATAGAATTTTTATACCAAAATAATTTTCAGGACAACAATCACGTTTCATTTACAAATAATAGGATGAACCTTTAACAACTGCATCTAAATTGCTGTTGAAACATCAATAAGAAATTTTGGTTGATTTTGAACCAACTTACATGATCATAATTGTGACTTTATTTCTAACATCTTAAAGAATAAATAAATCTGATCTATGCCACAGTGAAATAACATATTCTATAAATTCAAATAACCGTAAGCAAATAATTAATTGATTAGTAGACAGAAGTCCACATAAAAAATATTTGCTACATCACCAATTGCACAATAGTAAGTTATGCCGTACGCTCCTTCCATGTAGGTTTAGTATATAAATATTCCTGATTGCACTGTAAGTATACGAATAATTTTACCGTATTATCAAACACTAATTACATTTATAATATTGTAGATATGTTAGTAGTAGTAGTATTAAGGTCCTAGTACTAATACTAGACAGGTAGGACGAACTACTTTTTCGAATCTAGCAATTAGGTCATCGTTTAGGCCCATTTTACTATCCCCATCCCCGTGGTAGAGATTCCCTGCCACTTCACACATCATACCTGTACATTGTACCGCCTAAGCGAGTATGATGTGATCATAAGTGAATCATATAAATCAAATACGTTTATACTATTGTAGATTGTTTGTCAATAAAGTAATATATACAGTATGCCCACGGATTGAATGTACATGGGGTGTAAATAAAATAGCAATAATTTTTATATTTTTAAAAACAAAGACTTAACTCTGACAATTTTTGCATATTCATTGTAATCACACCCTGTAAATTAATTAATTTGACTTGTTTTTTTTAACTCTTATAGTTTAAGACCAAGCAGGGCTGGTGCCCAGAAGCTTAAATTTCAAATCGGTTATTTTTGTAATTTTTACCACACGTGCACTGAATCCGTGGACTGTAAGTATACATTATACGGGGGGGGGGCCAAAAGTCAACCCCCCCCCCCCTTTACTTTTGAACGGTTTGAGATAAATTAATGAAACTTGGGGAATCCGTACCATGTAAAGGGAAGTTTGTTTTCATGCAATCGCGCACTAGGGTCAACCACGAACTTTAACCCCCAGGCCCCCCTACTTCAAAATTTTAAATTGCAGAGTTTATTTTGACAGCATATTTGGATTCTACGGTGAAAAATAGTAAAGAAAACAAACTTCCCTTTACATGGTACGGATCCCCAAAGTTATTCATTAATTTATCTCAAACCGTTTTACAACTATATAAGTGTTATTTTTAACTATTTTCGGTTATTTGCTTTCTTTGGCCTCTATAGAGGGCCAAATATTGGAGATAAATAGTTACTAGTAAAATGTTATTATGTTTTACCGTAAAATCTAAATATGCTATCAAAAATATATACCCCAATTTGAAATTTTGAAGTGCCTGGGTGCAAAGTGGGTGGATGTCTCTAGTGCGCGATTGCATGAAAATAAGCTTGCCTTTACATGGTGCGGATCCCTCATGTTTCATTAATTTATATCAAACCTTTCAAAACTTAAGAGGGGGGGGGGGAGAGACTTGTGGACCACCCAGTATGTATAAATGTACTGTAAACATATCGGTGCTATTTTTATACCCTTAAAAATGCATTTGAATCAATATTTTATATTCTATAAGTTGATTAAAAAAATAAGCTCACCCTGAAAAATCGAGAGAAGGAATTTTCTTCTGAAACAAATAAGTAATGTAATATAATAATAAATAATTTTATGAAATTTTGTTCATAAAATCGAAAAAGTTTGAAAAAGAATAAGTGAAATAACAATTAAAATAACATGTTCATCTTCATCAATAAATTTTAAACAGTTTTAAGGATTAGAGTCCATAGCCGGGAGCAGATAACCATGTACTTTGCCAAGGCAGTGAGAGCCAAAGCAGGAAATTTTATGCACGAAGAATTCTTATGAGATAACGCGCTAAGCCCTAAATATTAATGGATTGATGCGAGGACTCGGCCGAGCCGTGAGTTGAGTCAGAGGTGAGGGATCCCAGGAAAAAAGGTGATCGAGCAGATCACCCCAATAGTTACCCCAATGAGGAGCTTGACTTCTTGTTCCATCTTCAACATACCTGACCGCCCAAGGAGACCATGTCTTAGGCAGAAAACAAGCAAGGAAAATTCGAGATCCTAGCCCGGGACCAGGCACTACACAGGTTGCAGGGGTCTACACTTATGGCTTTAAATCAAAAGGGTTCGGGGTACACCCTTCACTCAAGATTGAAGACAATGATCTGCACGCACAAAAAGATAAATTACAGCCATAAACGAAGCTTACGCTTTTTAGCCAAATACTCTAGTGTGGATACCGGGTCATGTCGGCATCCATGGCAATGAAGCTTCCAATCAAGCCATACCTTACAGCGGCTGCTGAGGGGGTGACCCTCACTCCCAATTGGCCGGAAGATGCCAAGACGGCTTGGTAGAAGGTCCCCACTTAACTAATAAGAATCAAAACTAAAATTAGGACGTGGTAAACAGACATCACCCTTCCAAAAGATGAAGGCGTCGGTTTAATTTTTTTGTGCGGCAGGATGAGTTTGTCGATTTAAACTTAAAAGGGGTGAGGCCAGAATGCTCTGTGATGCAAGGATCAGATTTACTTGTAATATTAAATATTAGAATTAGCAGAGGTACTATAGGCTTTTTCTATTTGTTTGCTCAGTTAGATTAGGACAGTCCCCATTGCTACCTTCTATCTAATATCTATCAATTTTAATCATTCAAATTTAAATGATCGATTCATGGAAAGGAAGGATTCAAGTAAATACGAATAACAAAAAAACGTTTTTAAGGCGTAATCTAATTGTACTACTACATTATCTTATGTCTCATTAGTAGGGCTAATAACCTTTTAATTAAGAAGGGTCGAAAACATATAATTAAGGTAACAAGATATTAGAAGAGGTCTCGAATATTCTACTGCTTTATAAACCAAGGTTAGTAACAAGGAGTTTCGAATTACGAGGGGGCCAACATTTTTCAGAACAAGACCATCCCCGGAATATTTAACCTAGATAAATCATGAAATTAACGAAGGAGGTGGAAAGCCAAGAGGCTTGCAAATGAAATTCTGCCACCCGGCTTGTGAATAATCTCATAATTAAAAGTAACGAGACCGAGCCAAGGCGAGGCAAAGAGGATCAAGTCTCCGGGGGTGTCATCCCATCAAGGAATCTAGGGCCATGGCACAAGACCTACAGCATCCTTATCCTACAACTAGAGCTGCACATAATCCTAATAAATAGAACATAGTAGTTTGTTACTTTCCTTGGCATCCAAAGCAAAAAAGATCGGCCAGTAACCAAACTGATAAAATTAACCTTTGCTCCGCTTATAAGAATTTTTCATTGAAGGAAAATAACTGAAATCTTTACCTTCAGTGATTACAAATGATATCTCATTCCAGGTCAAAGGTCAAAAAGTATATTGATGATTGCTTTTTAGGGTTTTGTAGATACTTCTCAAAACCCTTATGCCGAGGGTGATGTGTCCGTCTGTCCATCGCTCTTTGGTTCATAGGGCCCGAACCGTTCAAGCGAAAGTGCTGAAATTTGGAACCCTGGTGCAACTTTTTGACCCAACCAGAGGAAAAATATACAGAAGTCCATAATTAGATTTGCGCATGCGCAATTCAAAAAAATGTGGTAAACTCAAAAATTTACATTTTTTTAAATTTTTGAGTGGGGTATCAAATGAAAGCTGCTGAAGAGTAGANATAAATAAGATAGAAAATACTTATTTCTCAAAATTAAAGGATGAATTGGAGTTGAGAGATAAAATGGGGATTATTTATCAGGTACCTTGCTCTTCGTGTCCAGGAGTATACATTGGGGAAACTCGGCAAACCTGGAGGAACAGACGACAGCAACATGAAGGGAATGTTAGAGCAAAAGATAACAAGACAGCGCTGGCAGCTCATTGTACAGAAACAGACCACCATTTCAACTTTGATAATGCTAAGCTACTCATGAATGAACCCAATAATAAAAAAAGACTTACATTAGAAGCTCTACAGATATCCAGGAATAAAAATAGCATTAATTTTAAAAAAGATTGTAGAGACTTGAATAAGTTTTATGCAGGAATAATTTAAAATGCCATAGAATACTATACATGTAACACAGTCTTTAGTAAAATGAACCTGGGTTTGTAATATAGATGTGTAATCAATTACCAATACCAAATATTTGTCACTGTGATATAAATTGGACTGTGATAAGCATGTTTTTTTAATTGTTTCGGTTTTTATTGTTAAATTAGTTTTAAGATATGTTTTGTTATAAATGAACTGGAAGGATAGGAGGTTTTTTATTAAATTAATAGTTCAATTTTATTGGATAACAGTTGTAGACGAATTACCAAGGAGGTAATGAAAACAGTAGTATGAAATTTTGTGTAAACAACCTTTGACTTGGAATGAGATATCATTTGTAATCACTGAAGGTAAAGAAGTTAATGTTTTGTTATAATTATTAATAACTACCTGTTCAGCATTGTAGTAAAATATTTAAAACATTGTTTTTAATTAAGTTATTATTTTTAGGCTTGAAGATGACCTAAGAGGAGGTCGAAATATAGCCAAGACGATGTAAAGGAGAGAATTGGTTTTTATATCCCTGCATGACCTTTAACACATTCTTCTATTAATTAATAAGGGATCACTATAATCGGAATTAACTGAAATCTTTTTACCACAATTGACTAATAAATTCTTTAGAATGTTGAAAATATTAATTAACATAAATTATATTTAAAAAACGATAACTCATAAAAACTTAAAATCTGGAACTACATAATTTGAGAAGTAAAAGTACATTTAAAAAAAAAAAAAGGGTACAATTTTGCTTTATTTATTTATATATTTTAAAAGTTAAATAAGTTAAGTTAAATGTGATAATATAAATACCTTATAGAAGAGGCACAACGTAGCTACAAATTTTACAATGCAAGAATCGCATGTACGAATTTTTTTTACATTCGAATCATTTTCAGACTACCCACCCTAAATTACGTTAATGAGTAAATATTCCCTTGTCATTATAGTTAATTAGACTAAGTTATAAGTCATAAGTCATATAACCTTAACTTGCAGAACTTGGGTCCTTTGTCCCAAAGTTCTTTGGAATAAATATGTATTGAATATTGAGATAAGAGTTAATCATGATGAGTTTATAGTTAAAGAATATGGTTGCAGTTGGTAGAAAATAGGTCTGTTCTCTACCTACCCGGCCTAGTAATTTAAAATATTATAAAATACATCTCTTCCCTACTCAAAAACGATTTGTTTGTATCAGGTTGAAATTTTACATGCCTGTTTCAATTGTACATTAGACGATGTGTATGAAGTTTTATTAAAATCGTTACGTTGAAACGTAAGATATCGACTAAAACGTTATTTTCTCTATTTTAAACGTTTAGGTCCACTTTAATGGTTTACAGATCTTTAACAATTCATAGCGGTGTCATTGTTGTTTTTCTAAAAATTGTATTTAAAAAAGTTTTTTGTCTCATGATAGATGAAGTAAGAATTTTTTTCCCTCCTAAAATTCCAATTTTAAATTTGAAGCTTACGTTCATGCGAGCAGTGCCCGTAAACACTTGGGCGGATAACGTTGTCCAACGAACTCATCCTGGGAATTGGTAAAATGAACATGTGTCTCGGTCATCTTTTACTCAAGTTATCATCAACGGTAGATTTGCAATGGTTGGTTTTGTGACGGTCGTTTTTTCGGATTCCCTCCTGGCCTCCAGAACGTGCCATAAGTAACTTCGTTTCAATAAATTTCAAAATAATCACTAAGATCTCTAATGAAATATTATTGCAATAGCCAAAAAATAGACAGTCATTAAGGTCAAAGGGATAGGGAAATGATTATTAAAAATAAAGTTACTATGGAGTGGGATTAATTGATTAGTTGACTTGGAGCGAGTAAACAAACGCTGCATGCACGGACTAATTAACGGAAACGAGGCTAATCAAACAAAAAACACTACACCAGGGGGAAAAAAGCAAACTGAACCTATCAGTTCTTCCCTCCTTAACTCAATATTTTCAAATCATTATTATTTTTTATTTTCAAAGTACATATATATTATTTTTTAATAACAAGACGGTATCACGTGACTTTTTCCCGAAATTAAGCATGACACCTGAAAATAAGAGGTTTTCTTTAGAAAACACATTTTGATTACTACGACAACAACACAGTAAATAATCATGCTTTGACATTTGTATTGAGTAGAGCTTTAATTTAATGTTTATACGTTTTAAGAATTTAGACGAACGTCTAATTGTAATTTTCATTTATATTGTGGTATGTGAGTCATATATTATTTTAGATCAAACTATCAGTTTGTATTTTATCATTACAGATACTTCAATTATTATACGATATTCAATTATTATTTAAATGCAATTTTACCAAACTCTATTGGTTAACGTAAACAAATGCATAAATAAGTATGTTAGAAATCTTTCCAATGATTCAAAATGAAAATCAAACCTAATTTTCGGGAATTGCCCCCGCTGACCTGATTCATATTTTGGCAAATGTTTGTCCCGTCAAAACAACCTAGTCAGACGACCGATTAGTTGAGTCCTTAAGAAAATCTCTAAGGTTTACTTGAAGGTTCTATTATGTTCAATATGTTGCTGAAGTGCATAGTGCATATAAGATACTCAGGATAAGGTACAAACCCTCCTCAGAAAATTGCTACAATCCACCCAAATTTGAGCTCACTGTTCAATGGAGATGTTGAACAACTCATTAAACGCAAAGAAATGGTTGTATCAAAGTATGTTTATGTATGTATATTAAGATTATGGTGTTGTTTTTGTTTTCATACCTTTTCATTTACTGTTTTCATACAAGTTAATTAATACGTAGGAGATGAGCATTGAATGCTTTAAATTTATGATGCTAAGGGGTCTAGAGTTAAAAAAAAAAATTTAAATAAGGGTCGGTATTAAAAGTTTGCTTAATTATTATCTAAAAATTGTTGGTGGAATTGCTTTTTCATTTATCCTGCACATTTAAAAAAATCGGCTTTTCCATTCGAACGCCATGTGCGCTGGTCCCCGGTTCTTAATAAATAATCCAAAATAAGCTTCTTATTTTTATAAATTATTCAATTATCATTTTCCCTTTTAGCAATCAATTTATAATAATTAATAGAACACAAAAAAAAAATTAATTATACAGATCGTTTATAAATATTAAATCTTTTTTACTTCCATGAAAATGGAAGTATGGTGATACCCTCCAAAACGTGATTCCGAGATCTCTGTGAAGGACAGGTCTTAAGGACCCGGGGGTGTCATAGAAATCCGTTTCATATACATGTATGTCTGTGCGTACGTATGTATGTAGGTACGTACGTTCGTTCGTACGTTCGATCGTTCGTACGTTCTTTCGGAACTTTAAACCTCTATAGCATCGCTTCAAGACATGGTATTGAGATGCGGTTTGCGGCATTTTTTAGAACTCGTGACGGAAAAACTGATGGTGCAAATTACATCATCGTAGGTTACGAGGAAATCGGTCTGTTGACGATAACTTCAGTAGGCTTTATTTGATTTCAATTTTCTTTGGGGTATATATGCGTCCTATATAGTAGATTGTACCTATACTTTTTGAGTACAATCGGACAAGAGGTTTGGGAGATATTTGCATTTTAGTGTTTTTTTAAGGGTATTTTCGGAACCAAATTGCGGGTAAACTGTAAGTCGTATCGAAAAGCGGATAGCACCAGAG
>KZ651066.1:1396540-1414475 GCA_001010745.2 Gerris buenoi
TATTAAAGCCGGATAAGAAGTATTATAATACTTCCCCTTATATTAGGCCTTGGCGGTGTCGGACCGCCGAATCAATGGTTCGTAACTACCGCTGGTAGATAGGGGAGGTGCGGAGAGGGTATAGTGGCGCTACGAGCGGACACTCACATTACTAAGGCTTGAATCTTGCATTCCCCCTCTTCTATCTCGTTCTCTCTAGCTTGACTCCCCTGTCTTCTATGTAGCCTCCAGTTATGCGGTATGATTGATGGATTTCTTGCCCGAGCTCTCCGCAGATGATACTTTAAACGCTGTTGAAGAGCATACGTACTTATACATCACACATTGCTCTTCCATATGCCCTTCCAAAAAACCTATATCTCCTCTTTTTTTCTTATCTTCTGAATTTCGGAGAAAGGGAGAAAAGATAATGCTTTTAGATTTTGGTTTCCATTTTTCCATAACCCGAAAAAAAAAATATTACCTTGTTTATCCAATGAAATATGGAATTTTATAGAATTAAACGATATTAGTTTACATAAAGAAATTTTCACTTATTTTCTTATATTAAAATATAATATAAGCATATAATTATATATATTTATAATTAAAATGCTTAATTTAAAGTAAATACAAATTGTTGCAGGATCAGCAAACCTGCAATATTATTTAGTTAAATTTAGTGGTACAGCGAAGTCCAGATTAAGTGTGAAAGAAATAATCAATATATTTAATTTAGAACATTCAAATTGTTAGTTAAAAGATTATAAATTAGGACTTTCCATAAACGATAAATTTTTTTTAGAAGTTTTGACAAAAGGTATCATTCAAAGAAGATAAACATAATGAAATTCCTTTACCAGTAAAAAATCCAGACTTTAAATTTCCGATAAATAGAGACTTAGCAATGAGAAGATAAATTCACTGAAAGTAAAGTTTAGAAATCCAACCTTTAAGTCAGATTATTTAGCCTTCATGAAAGATATGTTTGATCAAGGTCATGCGGAACCTGCTAATCGTATAGAAGAAGTTGAAGGCAAAGTATGGTACTTGCCTCACCACGGAGTATACCATCCGAAAAAGAAAAAGATTAGGATAGTTTTCGATTGTTCGGCCGAGTACAAGGGAGTATCCCTTAATAATAAGTTGATTAGTAGTCCCGACCTTACAAACTCTGTGATTGGAGTGCTAATTAGGTTCAGACAGGAAAAGATAGCGTTTGTAGGTGACCTAGAAGGAATGTTCCTACAAGTAGTTGTCCCTAAAGAAGATAGAAATATTTTAAAATTTCTATGGTGAGAGGGAGGTGACGTAGAATCAAAGCCTAAGGAATATCGGATGACTAAGCACCTTTTTGGGGCATCATCATCACCCGGTTGCGCGAACTTTGCATTAAGGAAAACGGCTCAAGATAACGGAGCATCAGTGTCCGAAAGGGCTACGAGATTTATGTATAGAAACTTTTACATGGACGATGGCTGCGGCTTCGTTCTTGTTTCCTGATCCTACTTGGTCAGGCAGAGTTGTTTTAAAATTTGCCATCATTTTAAAAAGTAGGCACCCGTTTTCCGCCGCATAAAAGCAATTTCAAGGGATGCAAGTGAGGTCACTACTTTATAGAATTACTAACTTATAATTCTGTCAATACAAAGTATTATTACACCAATTCCGACCAACGATATTTATAACTACTAGGATAACTAACTACATACTAGGATTAACCAATTCATATTCTAATTAAACATGTTTCTCTAACTTAACCCTAAACATCTAATCCATATCATATTTCATCTCTGAGATTTGATGTAACGAAGAATCCAGATATCTCGGTATTCGGGGCGATGATGAAAACAATATTTGACACGTAAAAGCCCATAACACTTTCATATATTGACATTAAAGAAAATCACAAATGTATTTAAAGGGAAGAAGGACGAGAGGGGTTAACTATTATATATGCGCATACATAATCTTGTATCTAGCCTAACAATACACTGTTGCATATGCTAATAGTAGATACATACATAAGCGACGTGGTGACCATTTGCATGTGAGTCTATTAATAAACTCCGTCGAGAGCACTTGACTGGAAATTATAAAACCTTGTCAGCGCACATATATGGATAGAGATCGTGTTTTAATAAATTCTGTTGCAGAAATCTAATAGGTACATTACTAACATTGATTTCATTGAATCATGTTACATCTAGTCATATTTCATAATAATCTGCTGTGCAAGAATATTTAAAACCACCGTTGGAAAGAACTAAAATTTTAAAGGGGTGATTTAATTATTATATGTCCATCAAAGTACATCAGATTTCTAAATTATTTTAAAAACAAAAAATTTGATGTTTCATTTCCAATACATATATAATAAGTTAGAAAGTAAACCCAATATTATAAATCATACCTGTCTGATACCTTTAATATAATATAATTGTTGTTCTTGTCTGTGTCTAATAATTTCAAACTTCGTATGTCATTTTAGTTTAATCGTATATTTTATTCAACTCACAAAATCAAAACTGTCAAAATACATATTTTTCTTTTAACTTCTCAAATATTTAAAAACAAAACAATAACATTTCTCCCGCGCGCCAAATTAAGCTATACATATATACAAAAAATCTAATAGGGAGAAAATAGTTCCTACGCTTGTTAAATGTAGGCGTCTTCTAAATTTATTTTTATTAACTTCAATACCGCCCGTCGATAGGTTCCCGCCTTTGTTTTAACTTCGACAGTCCTAACTTGCCCGTCGCTGCCTGGGTAAACCTTTTCGACTTTTTCCGTAAGCCAAATATTTCTTGGTTGGTTTTCGTCTATTATTAAAACAATATCTCCAATTTTTAGAGATGCTGCCTCTTTTCGCCATTTTTTCCTGTCTGCTAGTAGTGGTAAATATTCTTTTACCCATCTTCTCCAAATTAGGTCAGCGAAATTCTGTGCCACCCTCCACTGTTTGCGTAAACTAGGACCTGAAGGGGGTAATGAAGGAAGGACACTTTTGCTCCCGATTAAAAAAGTATTTGGAGTCAGGCTGTCCGCATCTTCGTGATCTAACGACACGAATGTTAAAGGTCGACTATTTATAATATTTTCTACCTCACAGAGTACAGTTTGGAGTGTCTCTTCCTGAGGTGCGTGTTCTTTAAGGATCGTATATAAGGAGGTTTTTACGCTGCGAACTAGTCTTTCCCAACAGCCTCCCATGTGTGGTGCTGCAGGGGTATTAAACATCCATTTAATTCCTTTTTCTGCACAAAAACTTCCAATTCTGTTGTCATCTAAGTTTTTAAGTGCCTGCTTCAGTTCTTTTTCTGCACCACGAAAGTTGGTGCCATTGTCAGAATAAATTTCAGATGGATAGCCTCGTCTAGCTGCCATTCGACGTATGGCCATTATTGCACTGTCGGTTGATAGTGACGCTGCTAACTCAATATGTACTGCCCTTATTGACATACAAGTAAACAACGCACCATAACGTTTCTCACGGCGCCTCCCTATCTTAACAAAGATTGGTCCAAAATAATCTAGTCCAACGCAAGTAAAGGGACGCTCGAATTTGGTGACTCGGCATGGTGGTAACGGAGCCATTTCTGGTGCTCTTGGTTTAGCTCTCATTTTCTGACACACAACGCAGGCTCTCCAACAGCTTCGAACCGCTGCTCTGATGTTAATTATCCAATATTTTTGTCTCACCGCATTTACTACTGTCTCTTGTCCTTGATGACCGAAGTCATTATGGTATTTTTGTATTAATAGTTTTGAGAATCGATGTTTTGAGTCTAATATAATTGGCTGTTTTTCGTCTAAAGTCAATTCAGGACTTTTGACAGTTCTGCCTTTCAGTCTGATCAAACCATCCTTCATTATTGGGCTTAAATTTAAGATTCGACTTGTCTTTGAAACATTTCTTTCATGAGATAGTTGATAGTACTCGTCTTGAAATGACTCCTTTTGAGCCAACTTGGCACATAGGGCTTCTGACATCACAAGTTCGTCTCGAGTTATATAAGGTAAATTAATCCTGGGGTTAGTTTTTCTTACTTGTTTAATAAACCTCTGTATCCAACCAACCACTCTGATCATCTTGCCAAATTTAGAGTATCTATCGAAATCAAATTTTATTGTTACGTCAATAGTAAGAGTTGTTTCTTTTTTCATCCCGTCGTCAGTCTGTTTTGTTGTAGAACCTGTCATCTTGGGCCAATTTCTTTTGTCTAGTTGTAAAAAAGGGGGACCTTTCAGCCATCGTAATGAGTCTAGGGACTTAATATTTCCACCTCTTGTGGCCTCGTCTGCGACATTTTCTTTGGTAGAGACCCAACGCCAGTCTTCTTGTCGTGTCAAGCGTTGAATTTCTTCGATTCTACGCCTTTCATACATTTTGTATTTTGTTACATCCGCGTTTATTCGGTGCCAAGTAATCAAAGAATCTGTCCAATAAAATGTCCTGTCAATTTTCAGTGTATGTCCGGTCTTTACTAGCTCACCTATTCTTGAGCCTAGTACGGCGGCTTGGAGTTCCAGGCGAGGAATTGTCACTGTCTTTATTGGTGCTACTCGCGCTTTAGCAAAGCTAAATACAGTCGACACTCGTCCATCAGTATCTTCAAGTCTGAAATATGCTACTGCAGCATACCCACGATTACTAGCATCACAAAATACATGAAGTTGTATGTTTTGTAGTTTTGTCATATTCACCGAATAGCATCGTGGAATATTCAATGTCTTTATGTGGTTTAGTTCGTCAGTCCATCTTCGCCATTGAGATATTTCTTCTTCAGTTATCTTTTCGTCCCAGTCTCTGTTAGCTTTCCACATATCTTGTATCAGCAGTCGTCCCTTCATGGTAATAGGTGATAAAAATCCTAATGGGTCATATACTGACATTATAACTTTCAACACTTGTCTTTTAGTCGGAATTACATATGGTTTTGTTAGTTCTTCTGTTTCTGTCAAAAGGCTTGTCTCAAATAGGAATGTGTCTGAATTAATTTCCCACGTTAGGCCTAAAACTCGTTCAATTATTTTATCAGATTTTATATGTTCGTCTTGAAGTGCTTTTGCTCGCTTATTCGTTGGTATTCGCTGCATAAATTCAAATGAATTACTTACAAAATTTCTCAAGTTGAAACCTCCTTCTTCATAGATCTTTATAACTTCTGATGCAATTCTAGCTGCTTCTTCAACTGAGTCTTTAGATTCAATGTAATCGTCCATATAACATTGGGTTTTAATTGCATGAACAGCTTCAGGAAACAATTTAATATATTTTTCTGCATTTTTTCTCGTAACATATATTGCCAATGTCGGTGAACAGACAGCTCCAAAGATCATCACCTGCATAATCATTTCTTTGGGTGCTATATCTCTCCTTCTTCCCCGCCACAAAAACCTCTGAGCAAATTGATCTTCTCTTTTTATTTTTACTTGCAAAAACATTTCCTGTACGTCGGCAACAAATGCTATCTTCCCTTGTCGGAAAATAAAAAGTAGTGTTAGTAAGTTATTGAATAAGTCCGGTCCGGTCATTAAATTGTCATTTAAACTTAAACCATTTGATTTTGCAGCTGCGTCAAAAACAAATCTGAACTTATTCGGTTTTCTAGGGTTCGTAACAGGAAAGTGAGGTAAGTACCAAGTCCGGTCGTGTGATTGATTTTTTTCTTCCTCCCTCAGTTCTCGTGCGTACCCTTTCTTAATGTAGCCTTCAACTTGCTCACAATATTGATCGCAAAGTTTTTCGTTCTTGTCCATTTTTTCTTCTACACCTCTTAACCTGTTCAACGCAGCTCTTCTGCTCTCCGGTAATTTTAAATTGTCTTTTTTCCACAAAAGGCCGACTTCCCAATGACTGTCTTCTGTCTGTCTACATGTTTGTCCTATTATCTGCATGGTTCTTTCTTCTTCGTCGTGTGTCCTGTTTTTGTTCTTGTCAAGTTCTGGAAAGTCGAATTCAAACATTCTTTTCAGTAGTTGGTCAATGTCGTCATAGATTTTATTTTCCCGAATAAATAAACTGAAGTCTCTGTCCACTCTATTTTTATAGCGGTTGATGTACGCAGGTCCATGAACAACCCAGCCAAGTTTTGTTTTCGAGGCGATTGGTGCTCTTCTTGGTCCTTGTACAACTTGTCTTGCAACGGTCAGGTCGATGTTGTCTTGTCCAATCAATAATTGAGGTTCAGTCTGATTAAATGATTTGAAGGGTATGTCAATTAAATGATTCCACCTTGTCTTTATATCTTTACTAATGATAGATTGGCTTGGCAATTTTAAATTAGATATCGTTCTTACATTAGTTAGGTCAAATACTTCATTAGACTCACCTTTGATTCGTAGATTCATCGTCCTTGAATTTTCTTCGGTATATGTCTGTTCGTTTGTCCATGAAATATTAATTGGTTGTCTTCGTCCTTTTACTTTTAGTTGTTTGGCTAATGTAGTATCAATTAGTGTCACTGTGGATGCTTCGTCTAATAGTGCTGTAGTTGTAATTTCGATGTTGTCTTCTCCAATTAGAGTTACCGGTATAATTCGAAGCAAAATTTCAAAATTTTCTTTTTCACTTTGATGTCCCACTACTTCATTTTTCTTAGTGTCTGATGTAGTTGTAGTAGTCTGTTGATTTTTGTCTCCAGTTGCTTTTTCTGTATTTTTGTCGGGGTGAAGTAGTTTATGGTGTTTTAATTCGCATCCGTCTATACCGCATTTCTCTTTTGCCAGGCATTGCCGTACCTGGTGACGCTCTTTCAAACAAGCGAAACATCTTTTAAACTTGGTAACACAGCTCCACCTTTCGTTGACCGTTATTTCTAAAAATTTTGAACATTTTTCCCAGAATTTGCATTTTTGTTTACAGATTAAACAAGCTTTATTATTTTCATTATGTTGGTCTGATTTATTTTTATTTGTAACGAAAGTAAAATTTTTAGGTTGTCGTTTGTCATCGTGTTTGTTATCTGTCACGTTCAACGGTGTCACAATTGCGGCCGCATCTGCTAGTTCACTCAGCCACTGAGAAAATTCTAGTAAACTGAGGAATCCCGCGTCAAACTTACAAGCGAACTGGCCCCAACTTATTTTCATATGAGGGGAAAGTTTTCCTACGAGTTCTTTTAACAATTGTGGATTCTGTAAATGATGTGTCTGTTTAATTGATTTTACGGTCACTATTAAATTTCTTACAACATCACTAAATTCAACTAAAGCTTCTGTTTTATATTCTCTTTGTAAAGGGCAATTTCGAATTTTAGAAATTAGGGATTCAATTATGTAATCGGGTCTTCCAAATCTTCTTTTTAAAATAATTATAATTTCACTTACGTTTTCCGGATATATGAGAAGCGCCTGCACAACTTGTCGGGCTTTATCTTTCAACGATTTTTGAAGTCTGTGTAGGTTATCAAGGTCTGTCAAGCCAAACATCTCTGTTGATCGGGTAAACTCTTCTATCCATAGAGGCCATTGTTCTATGTCCCCGTTAAATGGTGGTAACTCTCTGAATAAGGGATTTCTGGTGTCCAAGACTTTCACTCTGGGTCTAGGTTCAGGATTGACATTTGGTCTCGGGCAATTCTGAACGTCATCGTTGACCTCCGTCATCTTATTTTTCTCAAGCCAATTTTCCACATATTTTTTAGGGGGAATGATTTCTTGGTCTACATTACTTGTTGTGGATCGGGATTTTTCACTAGCTCGGCTGTTATAACTACTACCCTCGCCAATCAGGCTAATTTGTAGTTCTTTTTGTCTTATTATAAGTTTTTTCTTAGCTTCAATTTCTGCCGCCTTTACCGCGGCTTCCAATTTCGCTTCATCTATTTCTAAACGCGTAAGTTCTTCTAAGGCTTTTACTTCCGCTTCATATATTTGTTTTCTCGAGTTTGACATGGATATCTTTGAGCGTCTAGATTGATGCAGTGAGCCGTCTGTCACTACATCTTGAGTTGATTGAGCAGGAATAGCTTTTGCTGCCAAGTCTGCAGCCTTACTACCCTCCCCAGCCTCACTGTCATTACTCTTAATATCCATTTCAAAATCTTTATATTTTGATGGTAACTTACCTAAATTGGATCTCTTGCTTCTTCTGACTGACATCACCGTAGGTGCTGACTTCTCCAAAGGACCACTGTTCTTGTCTGTGTCTAATAATTTCAAACTTCGTATGTAATTTTTGTTTAATCGTATATTTTATTCAACTCACAAAATCAAAACTGTCAAAATACATATTTTTCTTTTAACTTGTCAAATATTTAAAAACAAAACAATAACATTTGTTGTTAAAATTTATAAAATCAATAAGCGATATTACGCACTTACGCACATTTTGTTTAAACATTTTTCTTGAAAACATCAATACGTGGGTATTATATTTTTATCGTAAGTGGAGCCGACTACATTTAAGTCAAAAATAATCATTATGTCAAAAATTTCAAACTTAATCTAATGCTTTAGACAGGAAACACAATAGTAAGGATTGGAAGAGAATTCGACGCAGTTGTCATTCAATGGTTCACAATTGGATTTTTGAAGGATGTTTCAATACAGAAAACATGTTTTTTTATCCCAAGGGATAAGCCATTCCAATAAAGAAGTATTGGAACAACCTTTGAGAATTTCTTTTCATTTCAAAAGAAATTCTTAGATTGACAAAGAACTCGATCTTTGAATTAAACTTACTCTAGACGTCAAATCCTTCCTAACAAAAAAAGTCAAATCTTCTAATAATTCATACGTGACCCTAACTAAATTATTCACTAACATTTTCTGAATAAAGTAGATATTCATAAAAAGGTTAATGTTTTCCAATAAGCCTGACAAGTTTGTGTTAATAACAAATAATCTTAACATTAGACGTAGAAGAAGGTCTTACGTTTGTTAATATGCATCAATATTTAAATTTAAATGCTTTTTATGGTTATTGTGTATTCAAATTAATTATATACAATAAGAATCATTATAATATAAGTTGTGATCAAATATAATCACTTTATCTAAGATATAACCGATGGAGATACGACATAAAGTCATAGCTGTAAAAAATACCGATAGGAACGAATTTCCTTTTACTTTTTATTAAATATAAATTATAAAATTACACTGCTAAGTACACGATGCTAACTACTTATACATGGAAAAGTTAGAAAAGAGATAAAATTAAAAGTAACTAACTATTTCAAGTAAGCGGAGTTAAGGCAAAATTAAAAGAAATTCATTTCTTTATCATTGAAGCGTGCGTCTTGCAATAAATATGTAGTGCATGATGAGTTGTTCCCTATCTACCCGACCTACTCAATTTAGAATATTTATTTGATTTATTTTATCACTTCGCTACACAAATATTTTTGCTTATATCAGGTTGAAATTTTACATGCCTGTTTCAATTGTGCTTTAGACTTAGACGATGTATATGAAGTTTTATTAAAATCGTTACGTTAGACCGTAAGATATCGGTATAAAATATCCCAAAATCCGACACCACATGTGTTATCTGTTTATAAATACGACTAACCGTTAAGCAACAATAAACCGCCAAAATAGTTTGCACTTGAATACTCTCACTCTTTAATGTGATAGTATTCAAGTGCAAACTATTTGGCGGTTTATTGTAGCTTAAAGGTTAGAATAATTATGTATAATCTGGTTAATAATATTGAACCAATTATTAATATGCACAACCTTCCAGCAAATTTACCAGGTCCTACAAAAGTGCCAGCTTTTATACAATTTCTAGGTACATATTATGTACTTGGCAGCTCAATGGCCGCAGGCTGGCTGATATAAAGAACAGAGGATTATAAAATATAAAACTGTAATATTATAATTATTAAATATGTAATATAATAGAATAGACGCTTATGTAATATTAAATTAAATCAAATGCACAATTAATTCCTAAAAACAGGTTTAATTAGTGTAAATAAAAAAAAATAAATAAATAAATAAAGAATTATATATAAATATGATGACGATTTATATTCAAACCACGTATGAATTAAATAAATTCAAACTACCATTAAAATCACACACTCAAATTTTTAAATACTACGGATTTATGAATCAAAGTAAGCGGTGAGAATATATTGTCCTCGAGAAAAGAGAGGGGGGAAATATTTACGGGTGAAATAATTACCTGTCATGGAAATGCTTGGGGTAGTCTCGAGGGGGGATGCGAATATGGCTGAGGAGTTAATACTCATAAATATACCAGGTCATGTCTGGCAGAATCCAATTAAATCCTGCTGGTTTATAGGCTTAGAGAACAAGCCTCTCACTGCTTGAAATAACTAGGCTTTATGTACCTTTTCATGAAGATTAAGAATATTGGTTCCGAAAACGTATAAAAGCTTTTATAAGTATCTCACAACATTGAGATATCAGGGTGTCAAGAATAGTCAAATCAATAAATTAGTCAGATGAATGAATAAATAAGTCAAATGAATAATTACTAATGTCTCTTAATAGGATCTTATATCATCACATAGTATCAATGTCAGATCACACAAGAAAACAATTGTTGGCAAGCTTCAAGTCCGAGCTAGTGGCTGACAGGGGCTGTGGGCAGTATTTACTTGAGGGGCAAGTAAAAAATAAACTTTTTTTTGTATACATTATACGAAGTATGTGTAATAAAATAAATTTCAAAATATGACTAAGACTAAAATTACACATATAGTTATGCGAATATGCAAGAAGAAAATATGTATATGTTAAAATGAATATGAAACCATCTACGAATTAACTATGACATACCGTTTAAAATTGACCAAGATCGGATAAGCAGTTTTCAAAATATTATAGGCTTTAACCAAAATGTTAAAACAGACACAAGACTAAAAATTGTTGAACACGTAAAATAAAAATAAATATTAAAAATCCCATCAACTACTTGCCAGCAAGTTACTAAAAACTTTAGGTTTATTCGGTCATAAAAATTTATAAATAGAGCAATATTTTTTTTTTTTAGTATCTTAGGTATGCACTTATGGTTTTTTTAGGGGTAAAATGACCGCGAGGGAGGGAGGGAGGGGTGGTGAGACCCCTCTAAATTGTGGGTTTTAGGGGCCAATTTTGGTTTTCTTACAAATATCTCGTAAAGCATTACCTTAAGGCGAATTGTAGTTATGTAAAAATTTGTTCTACATGAAATTATTTTTAAAAAAATAGTCCTTTTTCATTTTTTCTAACTACAACCGTTTTCGAGATAAATGCGTTCAAAATTTAAAGAATTTAATACTTGAAGGAAATAAGGGGAAAACTGGATTTCTCAATCATAATTTACTAGCTTAAACTAAGCGGTATTCATTATTCTTTCATGCTTTTCATGCTTTTCTTAATAATTATTTCTATTCGTGGATAAGATAGTCACTTATTAAACTTAAGAACATAACTGAACTCGCCTAATAGATTAAATAAAAGTTGCTAAATGTTTTACTTGGAATAATTAAAAAGTAATGGTTTATTCTTATAAACAGGCTTCCTTTTCAAGTCATTAGACTAATATTTTCCTTAATTTAATTTAAAAACAATTAATAATGTGAAACATAAATTTGTTTTTTTAGATTGCATGTATGTAACAACTAATAAATTCCTGCTGCATTCCATATTACGGTAAAATTAGATAAGAATTTTCATTAAAGATCCAAAGTCTAGGTCTTATTTAACAGAAATTTAAAATGCAGTAAAATATTTTTAAACTATTTTTAATAAAGCTTAACTCTCTAAGTCCACTTTGATTTAAATTAAGTATGCTTTGTCTCCCTTCATGTCGTCTATACTGGTTAGAAAATTACCATTTTATTGAACAAAAATCCATTTTTGTTTTTTTAATATAAAAGTATTTTTAAATGAGTTTAAAGAAATTCGTCGAATATTTCACGAATTTTCGCTTCAACCCTTAATTTCTAGGTTTTTTAATAATTCCAAACTAATTTAGATAATGTTTCAAGATGACGGTAATCATCTCGACAACATTTTCAAAAACTTCCTAATATGATAAAGAGCAGGAACCGGAGGTAACCTCACAATAAACTAATCGTAAAGTTTGAACAATAAAAAACTTTCCAAAAAGCAGCGATAATGAGAGAAATATATTTTACAATGATTTAAAAGAGATTTATTTTTCCAAATTAAAAAATAACTTTTTACTTTAACTTGATAAATTATAACCTTTTTTTTCTTTTTTTAATTATTATTAAAACATTACTTTAATTCTAATCTTACTTTAATCAAGAATATAACAATTTTTTATGCACTCAATGAAAAAAATGAAATAGTTTTAGACTAGATATAAAACGAATTGCAACGGACACTTCTTTAGATTGTTACTCCCATCATAAAGAAAACAAAAGGGAGTAACAATCTAAAGGAGGTGTACGGAATGTTCTTCTTTAGACTGCCACTCCCCTTATAAAACAGAAGTGTGATATTCCTTCGTCTCAAAGTTCATTGAACTCACCATCCCTTTGTCTTAATAGCTATTTAGTCAAAGCCATTTATATTTAACAAAAAAAAAACATAGGGGAGTAACAATCTAAAGAAGTACCTTATTACGCATCTTTGCTGTTTTCATCAAAATCTAAGTATAAAAAACAAAACGGTTTGTCCAAGAGCCTGCAACCCTATTATTTTATATTTTTTTTAAGAAACAAGGTAAATCGAATCGTTTTAACAAAGAGATATAAAAGTACTAAAGCTGTGCCTGTAACAATGTGCTTGTTTATGAGAGACTGATAAAATAAACTGTTATTTATTCAAATAAATTTGTGACTAAAAAAGGCCAATGAGAGATCGGCATCCTCGAAAAGCCATATCAGTTAGCTCACCTTACTTAAATATTTATACAAGGGCTTTAATAAAACTTAATTTTATGTAGAAATGCTCTTCAGAGTCGGCAATTTTTTTTTTTTTTTTTTTAATTTAGTTCATTATTTATCAGTAGAAATAGTTTCTCAATTTCCATCATAAAGAGTTAATACAAGGTTATAAAACTTGATTAATAATTATGTTTTATTATAAGTTAAATTTTGGTCATGCAATTTTTATCATTAATCAAAAGGCAGTTCTCTCATATTTAATGGTTGCAGGCAGATAAATATTTACAGCTGACATACAACGAGTTAAAATAATTAAGGACTTCCAAGGGATATAGGTAGATGATAAATAATTATAGAATTTAATTTACAGAATATTTAAATCTGCTGAAATCTTGTAAGATTGCCAGAATTGTGAAATTGTAGCAAATAGTTCGATCTTGTCAATTTACATAAAAATAATAATCCGATAATAATTCAAAGCCCTTGAAAGACTTGGGCCTGACAAAGGGTTTATACAACTATTTATTGAACTATATAAAATTAATAATATCCTGTATAGAGAGATCCCCTTGTAGCCGTGACTACGTTGGAGTAATATCTTTGGAGATAAGTATGAACTGGTTGACTATTATAGTTGGTATGAAAGAAAAAGTAAAACCGAGATCATTCAGAATATATAAGGTTGTATTCAGGCGATGTATGTAATTTTTATTTAAATAATATTAATTGACCCAATATTTCTTAAGGAGGAAGAGAGCAAAAAAATCTTATAACTATTATTTAAATTATATGGTCGAAAATGCCAAAATAAATCGTATGGTATTTAAAAAGCTATAGGTAATCATTATCCAATAGGGACGGGTGGATTTCGACAGTTCATGTACGTAAATTTTCCTGCTTTATAATTTTTCAATCACTAATGACAAATCAACATAGTGCAAGACGTGGAAATGATAGAATAGAACTTTAGTATCACACGGGTGTTCTCTTGAGGAAACGATGCGCACATGTTACGGTTTGCATGGTCGTTCTTCCCAGTCGACTATTCAACTTTTGGTGGACAAATTTGAGTCGACCGGTACAGTGAATCAGCCAACACCTGTCAGTATTAAATTGAACCAATCTATTCTTCCAAATCCGGGTCGTTAAATGGTCATACGGGGGAGGAATTAAGAAAACATTGAATTGAGCTATGAGTGATAAACATTTAGATTAAAGCCAGGTAGTAGAATTGGCTCAATTCAATATTGCCCATTCATTTTATGCATTCATAACTATTATTATCTCATTTGTTTAATTGTTTCCCCCGTTCCCGTTTTTTTAATTTGTCCAAATTGTTATGATTTTTTACATGAATTAAAGTATTAATTTAGCGCGCAGACGGTTCAAATTAATCTAGGGGTTGTCTGGAGGTTACTTTCGATAAACTATAAGTTTCATACAAATCAGATAAGTACTTTTTAAGCTATAGATAAAAATAAATCTATGTTTGTGCAATTGTGGAAGAGAACAAATGAGCGCAGAAGTGTTTAAGATGTTGGTTCGCAAAAATTGAGCGACAGACACTGAATCAAAAATGTTTCCTGATGTCTAAACGGATTTCTGTCTTGAAGTTTTTTAAATTAGTGACATAAAATATTATCGTTCATTAGAATGATTGCATATCTTACGTTACCTTTGGTAAGCTCGGATGCAATAATAATTTGGATCCTCCTATAATGAGTTATTATATAAATGAGAAAATACGTGTGGTGTCGCGGGACACCCGGTAGGAATGAAGTTCCTTACATTTTTCATTAAATATAAATTATAAAATCACATAAAATGCTAAAGACGTACAAACTGTTAACTACGATTTATTTTCGATATTTATAAAACCAAGAGACAAATAATTTGACATATAACAAAAATAAACAAAACAAGTAACAGGGTTCCATAATAACATTTTTCCTGTCTTTTTGAAGCTTACGTTTACGCGAGCGTTGCGCGTTAACGCTTGGACGGATAACGTTTTCCAACGTATTCAGCCTGGGCATTGGTAAAATGAACATGTGTACCAAATTTCAACTAACTCGGTGATCTTTTACTCAAGTTATCGTCATCGGTAGATATTTCGCGACGGATTTCGCGTGACAGTGATTTCATGACGGTTATTTTGTGACGGTGATTTTGGTCGTTTTTTTCGGATTCACTCCTAGGCTCCGAACGTGCCATAAGAAACTTCGTTCCAATAATAAAATAAAGGTATGAGAATAAAGGCGCAGATAAGCGGACTGTGGTAGGTTGGTGGAGTGGCGAGGTAGGGTCAAGGTTTAGACTGAGGCTATGAGGGGAGGAGAGTGCAGTGACCCATATTTTCACTCATATACTCACTACTGTCTGCCTGCTCTACTATATTGTAAACAACTATACCAGACCTTTCTCAATGAAACTCCCAGGTAACTTGTATTGCCTTACCTAACTAACACATTAAACTTCCGACACTCTTACTTACTAATAACATCTACACTAGTTTTCTCCACACTCAATGTTATCTAAGTCAAGAAATATTCCATACCTGCTATTTGTATGTAACATTCCACATCCGATAGAATCAGTTCGCTCTTATCAAATCCAAATGTAAATTACAATTCAAAATAAATAGAAAGAACGAAATACCAAACAAATGGTGTGTAATATAATAAGCACAACTATGTAACATTGAATCAAGTACATTAAAAAAGGATTAGACACAATGCAATAATGTTAAAGCACTAAGTGGTTCTTTCGTAAATTAAACGAAGTTATAACCAAAAACACATGTAGCGTAGAGCAATAAGTTAGTTTTGTATAGACAACCTACTTACTTCCTCTAAACACACATACACAAACTCATCTAACTTTAACTATACTACACAGATCTACAGTCTAATTCTTGAACTGTTAAATATAGTCAGAATTAGCTGACTATCACCCAAGTTAATAACATTAACTTGAGTGCTACAAAGTTCGAAAATTTTTAACACAAAGCACGTATTATTATGATTCAGAGTTCTAGAAATTACGACAGATCTTAAAGTCAAATAGGATAAGTTAAGTATTCAAAAGTTGATTCAAACTACGTAATTTCATACAACATAAAGTAAATATTGATTAGTTCCTCTTTAATATCATAAGCTTAATGACAAATATAGATGACTAGCTGAAGTACCCGGCGCAGCCCGGGTTGTATACAAAAATTAAGACCTAAATGACTAAAATACCAATAAAGAAGATACTAAATGTATATTATAAAAGTATCAGAACATTGTAATAAAATAAATAAGTACATATAAAAAATTGTTATGTGTTGAGGGAATTATGTTACAAACCTTACTTTTTTTTAACTGGACCATGTCATACCACTAATAATGATATGCATAATGAGGGATATATCTGACTTGTATTTTTGTACCCCGTATCCCTGTGCACCAAAAATTAAATTTCGAAAACTAATGTAAACAGTGACCTTCCTCTACCCTCGAAGGTTAAAACTAAAGATTTGTATAAAGAACCTACATACCCAAAGACACTCTTCTTTATATATACATATATATTGATTATAGAAATATTATTCCTGTATTTTCCACTTTACCCCCTCCAAAAATATGAAAAAAAATGTAAATAACAACAAATTTATTCTTAAAGAGCTTTTCAACGATATGCATCATGAAGGGTTTTCATAACTTTGACATTTGTATCCCGTACCCCTGTGTATCAAAATTTAAATTTAGAAATCTCGTGTAGACGCAGTAACCTTCCCCGTGCTTTGGAGAAGCAGGAATAAAACTGTAGTTTTGTATAAAGGATATACATACCCACAGACTTTCATCTTTATATATATAGATATAGATATATTTTTCCTTTTTTCCATTCCCCCAAATGAAAATATACCAAAAAGGGCATAACAACAATTACTGTACTCTCAAAAAGCTTTTCAACGATATATATCATGAAGGCTATTTATTACTTTGACATTTGTACCCCGTACCCCTGGGTACCAAAATTTTATTTTCGAACTCTCATGTAGGCAGTGACCTAGATCTTGTTTTTATTGAAAAGAGTGAAAATATTCATCAAATTGGGATAAAACTGTAGATTTGTATAAAAGACATACAGTAGTTATATTTTTCCACTTTTCCCCCCCTCCTAAATGAAAATGTGACAAAACTATACATAACAACAATTACTGTACTCTCAAAGAGCTTTTCAACGATATGCATCATGAAGGGTATTTATTACTTTGACCCTGTATCAATTACTTGTACCCTGTACTCCTGGGTACCAAAAATTACATTTCGAAAATTCATATAGACAGTGCCCTTCCCCTTGCTTTGAAGGTCAAGTGTGCAAATTTTCATCGAGATCGGAATAAAAATGTAGATTTGTATAAAGGACATACCCACCCACATACCCACGGATTTTCATCTTTATATATATAGATAGATTATCAGCTCACTGATAAAAATATCTAAAAGGTAAGCGGAAGTTTCTAAAATTATTTTCCTCAATATATACGTTTTAAAAGTAATGATCAACTCTTCTCTATCAAGGTATTACATAAAATACTTGGAGTAATAATCAAAACTTTAATAAAATCTTCAATATGTAAAATTTCTTAAAAGAACAAAGGTAGGAGAAAGTGGCTTACCTCAATAATACTAATCAGATAACAATCAATAATCAGCATTAATTCTTAAACATCAATTCAAGTTTATTTGATTTTTCAAAAAAAGTAATACCGGCGAATCATGAAATCTACTAAAACGCACTTCAACTAAACTCATTATGGGTGAAAGTGCTGCAGCAAGGCAGATAAACACCTAAAAACAGTGTTACCAGTTAGAATAATTAAATAATATGATTTAAACTAAATAAATGCCAACACCAAATGCACCGAAAGATATTTATTTTTTTCTGAAGGTACTTTTATTGAGAGGCTTATAACTTATAACTACTTTAAGGACTTTTTGCTAAATTAAATGAAAAATACCAGATACATTTGTGATTTTGAGTGAATTTATATTTCAGAGGAAGTAGGTTACTTTCTTTTCTAGGTTTTCAAATAGTTTCAGAATTAAATAAACAAATTTGTTTAAACTCTTAAAAAA
>KZ651066.1:1415207-1427418 GCA_001010745.2 Gerris buenoi
ATATTTAAAGGCAAAATAAATGAGAAATGAAAGAAATAAATACAAGAAGTGACACCAGTCTGGCACTGATAGTTTCAAATCTAGAATGGGCAAGTAGGTTTCAAAGCACAGTAGAAAATGCATCGATTAAATCAACTTAATCACAGAAGAAAAAAGAATAAAGTTGTCACTGTCACTTACCAAGACCCTTCTTTATAAGACAAAACGATCCTTCTCAAAGATACAGTGTGACAACTTTCCGTATATGGAGCGACAAGCAACTATTTTTCTTTACGCGCCAACTCAATAGTCTTATGTATGCAGTTCTTGCATTCAGTGCAGTGACGCGACAGTAAGTTTATTATTTGTAAAGACTTACAAACAAAACTTTAACTTAAGAAGAATGCTGTATCGGATGTCTAACAATATACAAATTTAAACTATATTACTTAAACTCAATCTCCATGGAGGAATTAAGATTTGCGATTAACATAAATTGAAGTGTACGATAAACACCCTCCTCTCTCCTTTACTTTGTTTCTACTGTTAAAAAATAAAATAAAAAAAATAAAAAAAAAAAAAATAAAATCGAGACATATCTGCGATACATATTTCGGGGGGAAAAAAATGTATCTAAGTTAAATTTTTATATGGTAGAATATTTATTATTCATAAATAAGTCGAGGCAGGGTCCTCTCTCTAGGTAAAACATTACCTACTGAGGGCCCTCACCATGATATTTAATATAGAAATCCATTAATTGACCTATTATTTATAGTCAATTGGACTCTTAGTACTCCTTAAGATTTTTTTTTTAAATAAATTAAAAACTAAACTGGTATCTTAAAAATATTAACTAGAATATGAGACTGAAGGATTTTTAAAAAATAATAATCTTACTTAATAATATTTTAAAATTCAAGTTACAATTTATAAAATGGTTTAAAAATTAAATAAAGGACTTTATAAATGCATTTAAAGTATTAAATGTACAATTTTGAGAGTCCTTATCTGGGCTTAACCCCCAGATTTGACACCTCACAGTTATACCACTAAGTAGGGAGAAAAATACGCTGTAAGTATCCAATTTTCAGTTTCATTGTTATATTACGTTGGTCTAAGTTGGTTGTTTTGACCGAAATTTCGTGCTATTTAACTCAATTATTTTCTCCTTCTCTGCCAAATGCAGCATTATGTTAATAGAGACCAACGTGATTAACCACTTTACGGACTACCTTTATAGATACCCTCCACTTCATAGATTATAATCATTATATCCTATTTAATATGAAGCAACAGTACTACAATAAAACAATTAGTTTAGTAATCAGTAATCTACTGATTAATACAGTATTTATTCACACATTAAAATTAACTCTTATAGTCCAGGAAATTAAGCACTTTGGCTCGCAATTCTTTTGTCCTACATCGATTTACTTTCAATTTTGACAGTAGGTAGGGAATAGCCCAAGGATCAAAATCTATATCATGCCGAGGGGCCCTATTACCCTGGAGTTGGTTGCCATCCTATCTCGGAAGAGGGATTTTTTATTTAATTTTAACCACAGGAATCGATGTAAAAACTTATTTTAAGTCAAAAATGTTCTATTCCTTTTTTTTTAAAAAAAAAAAAAAGTAATACTTTTCGAGTTATTCGCGATTGAAATTTATTGATAGGTTTTTCGCGAATAACTCGAAAAATATGAATTTTTTCAAAAAACTGTAAAAAACAAAAACAAAATTGTAGCCTATAAAAAAAAGAAAGAAAAACCTTTTTTTATAATTTCTGTATGACCAATACGGACTGAGATACGGCTTGTTAATTGTTACCTTCTGTTCGTCAAATGNCACGCAATATCTACCGATGACGATAACTTGAGTAAAAGATCACCGAGTTAGTTGAAATTTGGTACACATGTTCATTTTACCAATGCCCAGGCTGAATACGTTGGAAAACGTTATCCGTCCAAGCGTTAACGCGCAACGCTCGCGTAAACGTAAGCTTCAAAAAGACAGGAAAAATGTTATTATGGAACCCTGTTACTTGTTTTGTTTATTTTTGTTATATGTCATATTATATGTCTCTTGGTTTTATAAATATCGAAAATAAATCGTAGTTAACAGTTTATACGTCTTTAGCATTTTATGTGATTTTATAATTTATATTTAATGAAAAATGTAAGGAACTTCATTCCTACCGGGTGTCCCGCGACACCACACGTATTTATAATTCTTTTACAATCAATACGGACCGAGCTACGGCTTGTTAATTGTTAACTTTTGTTCGTCAAATGCTAAATTTGAGAGATTCAGAGTCAATAAGCGATAAAACTGTGCATTTTACGAGGACAACTTATAGAAGTTTTTTTTAAAGTAAATAAAAAGAGCTTTCATTTTTAAAAATAATAGAAGTCAATAGCATCAAAATTAAGCGAGTTACGATGAAAATAAGGTTAGTCCCTACATTTTTCTACGAAAAAATCAGTGAAAACACCCCCCTAATTACCACCCTAATTAAAATTGATCGTCGCTCTTCTACTGTTCTCTTTATTTATGTATTATAAATAGATCCTAGAAGTCTGACCAATTTAAAATGGTTAATTTTGAAAAATTGAAATTTTAAGAGAAAAACGATTATCTGCAATTTCGTAAAAAGGGTGACGGTGATTTTGGTCTTTTTTCGGATTCATTCCCGGTTTCCAGAACGTGCCAATAAGAACTTCGTTCCAAAACTCATATTTTTGGTGATATCGAAATACATTAACTGCAAATTATCACAATTCTCTAACACTGACTTTGGTTGGGTAAACACAATTGTGTAGATAGATATATTATGTTTAGTTACTGGCCAGGCCATATAGGAGTTCTATAATTCATGTTTAACACTGGGATGGATTATATTCCCTTATCTCCTATCTCACACTACAGTTGTTTTTGCAATTGTAATTTGTCAATAACAACATAGATAAAATAACATAATACATTTATAACAACAACAATTTATTTTAAGAGGGATTTTCGATTGATTTTATCAGTATAAAAAATACGAAATCGATGTGTTTGCTCTTTCCCCCATGCTCTCTTTCTCTCTCTCTCTCTCTCTCTTTACTTTATTTTCTTATTTTTTTCGCAAAAAAATCACATTATAAAAAAAACCGTGTGGTGTCGCAGGACACTCGGTAGGTACGAAGTTCCTTTACGCTCTTCATTAAATAAATTATAAAATCTCTCCACTAAGTATACAATGCTAACTACTTATACATGGTGGAGTTTGAATAGGGACAAAATTAAAAGAACATATTTTTTCTCTCTTTATTTAATTTATAATTATAAAGGTTTTCAGTTTTTATAATAATGATATAAAATAAATATGTATCGAATATTGAGAAAATATACAATTATGATAAGTTGATAGTTAAAGAGTATGATTGTAATAGAGTCTAGTAGAGGAAGCCAACCTCCATTCTTACTCCACCCAACGACACGCTTCGGACGTCTCCTTTTCAACAATTATAAAATATATCACATTACTACAAAAAAAACTTCTGTCTGTACCAAGTTGAAATTTTACATGCCTGCTTCAATTACACTTAAAAACATAACAAATTTAACTTAACTTTAAAATTGTTAGGTTAGAACGTAAGATATCGGTAAAAACGTTGTTTTCTCTATCTTAAACGTTTAATAGTTTTAGCGATCTTTAACACTTCATTACGGTGTCGCTGTTGGTTTTACTAACAAAATTATATTTTAAAAAGTTGTTTGTGTAATTGAATAGATGAACTTAGAATTTTTCCCATCCTAAGATTCCAATTTTACATTTGAATTTGAAGCTTATGTTTACGCAAGCGTTGCTCATGGCCGCTTGGTTGGATAACCTTGCCCAATGAACTCATCTTGGTCATTGGTAAAATAAACATTTGTACTAAAAATCAACTTAATCGGTCAACTTTTACTGAAGTTATTGTCGGTTATGTGACGGTCGATTTCGTTACCAGTCGTTTTTATCGAATTCACTCCCGGACTAGGCGCTCTTAAATAGCTAGTAGAAAATGGACATACAATGAAGACATTTTATTTATGACATCAAGAATAGAAACTTTCGGACAATATTTCACCATGATAAATAATTGAGGCAAGACGTGCATGTATGAAGAACTTGTAAGTAGAAAAACCTTTCTGAGAAGTGACACGGGCTTTTCAAAAAACATCGTGTCAGCTATAGTAGTTTCATAATTAGAATTGATTTGGAAAGTCAAGGAAAATTGAAATTAAATTGGATTAGAGATAAAATAGAAATAAAAATGGAGTAGAAATTCAATGAGTGATCAATATTGTGTCATATGACCTTCTAAAAGTCAAAATCTCGAATTCTCAATGGCTCTCTTTTCAATTTTCCGGTTCTGTAAAAATCAATCTAGAATAGTTGCCACAATATTAATTGTTGAGACCACCTCTTTTAAGTATTGGCTGAATAAAATAACCAACTGTAAAAAAAACTATATAGACTAATATCGTCATATTATGGTTCATAATCATACTCATAGGCGTATCCAGAGGGGGGCAAGGGGGGAGGAAGCTGCCCCCCCCCCCTTCCAAGAATGGCCAACAAATAGAGCTGATAAATCTAACAAAACTTTCTCAATTATTGACGCTGTATTTAAATTCCCTAATACCTACTTTAATTGATTTATTTCTAAACATACTTATAACTGATCAATAGGTGGCAGTAGCTCGTTTCGGCACCCGCTATTGTTATGAAAGGATTAAAGTCCTGGTAATTTTCGGCACCAGATTCTTCCAAAATCATGGATCGTTTCGGCACTGTATATTTTTACCTATTGAATATATTTATTTATTATTATTTTCTATATCTTGTCACAATCTTTATCTAATTTAATACATTGTCTAGTATTTCATACACTATACCTTTTAGTCTTACAGAACACTATTGTTAAAGCTACTTCTAAACGCGGTTCCGCAATAATTATTAATTAATACAAATACATTAATAGTAAAAAGCTAAAAAATGGTGTACTATACACGCTTAAAAAAATAATATTTATTTATCGCTCGCATATTTTTTATTACCATGAAAAACAACTGAATCTTATATAAATTCATGGAAGTTTTTATGTTCTTTATGTTCAACTCGTCAAATTATTTAGTTGTTTTTTTTCATTTAATAACACTATTGAATATTTTCAAATTTGTAAGACTGATTTTTTTTTAAGAAATAAAAATGTATTTAAAATGTATTTTGTTTACCTTTTTTAAAAGTTTTAGTACCTGAGGTCCTGGTGCCAAAACGTTCTATCAGTGCTGGTGCCGAAACGGGTTATGATTTTCTCAGGTAAAAAGGGGTCCCGGTGCCGAAACGGTATTCGCCCCAATAGGTATGGTTGCTTTCTTTTTAGGGTTTCGTTGGTAAAACCAAAAAAAGAAACCCTTATAGATGAGCACAGGAAAAAAATATAGGAAACAAAAAAATTATCAGCTGTTCAAATTCAAAATGGCGGATAATTCAAATCACGGGATTTTTTTAAAATTTTGAGTGGGGTATCAAATGAAAGATATTGAAGAGTAGATAACAAAAATATATGTACAATATAACACTTGTGAATCATGTTTAATGTTTCGCGCCATTTCTTCAAAAAACATCAAATTTTGAGTGTCCCTCCACTTATAAAACTATATATCTGCTGTTACTAAAAATATAAAAAATGTGCGGTCTGATGGGCCAATTTGTGTCTTATGGGTAATTTGGGTCTGACTTTGTTGTCTGATTGTCTGATTGGCAAATTGTGTGCGGGTCAGATTATCAAATTTGATCTGATTAAATGGAAATCCTAAATGGCGGCTAATTCCTGTCACGGGGATTTTTTTTTTTTTAATTTTGTGTGGAGTATCATATGGAAGGTATTGAAGAGTAGATTACAAAACTAATATCACTTGTGGAACTTGTTTAATTTTTCATTCCATTTTGTCAAAACAACATCAAAATTTTGCGCCCCCCCTTCCCTATACTAATTTCATGTTCAATACCAACGAACCAATTTATTCGTTTTCCATTTTCAACAAAAACAAAAATTTATTTGCATCAATACCTCGAAAACTAGATGTTTTTTCCGGGGAAAATCTAGTTTTTGACTTAAACCTCATCCCAGAAATCCGAAACTGCGTTGGAACTATCAAGGAGATAATTAAATTTTTTTGGGTGTCTATTTTATGACGCAAGGTTATTGCCAATATTCCATAATTATGTGAGACTAGGTGGTCAGAGAAATACAAAAGCATCCATGTTTTGAGGGATAATTTCAGCAACCAGAAAAAATGCTTTTATCAATTGCATGCAGCGGCATGCAAATCTTAATTTATTGTCTCGGTAGCATTAATTGCTAAGTATTCTGCTATACTGGAACCCGTAGCAAATGCGCCTCAAGCGACCTTATTCGAGACCTTATTCAGCCTATTCTTGACATGCTACGACTTCATCAAAATGCGGGGGCGGGGAACGTATACAACTGGCATATTGAAAGAAGCAAGTAACATGGCTCTCATTTAAATGTAGAAATAACTCATAATCATAACTGCCACTTGCATTCCTGGCCGACAGCAGCATAGAAGCAATCCTCCAGCCGAAAATCCATCCGAATTTTGGAGAAGGGCTCTGATAATTCCCTTCTTGGATTCTATACTACAGACAAATCGCCTGCATTTTCATTGACGAATTACCAAGATTCTAGTAAGATGACAGATGTTTCTTTGGAGCAATGGAATGAAAGTACTTCATTTAGTGTAACTATCTACAAAAAAGAAAGAATAGAAGGAAAAAGGGGAAGCGCCACACATAATTATATGGTTTTAAAAAAGAGCGAATTGTTTTTCCCGACAATTAGAAAGGCTTTGCTGATATTGCTTTCACAGCCCTGCACAACATGCACTAGCTTATTTATTTAGCTCCCTTAGCCGAATCAAAACATGGCTAAGAAGTACATGGTGAAAATAGGTTAAATGGGTTAGCCATGTTAAGCATTCACCGACAAGGAGCAATTAAAATTACTTATAAAAAAAAATGCTTCTAATCCTCGAAAATTATTGTTTACTTTTTTTAAATAAATATTTTATTCTAACTTTGGTTATCATCAACCCCCCCACCCCCATCCCTTATCATGAACTGCCCCCACTTCCGTTTTGAGCTGGAGCTGGATACGCCCATGATCATACTTATTACGTACACGCGGGAAATCACAGATAAAATTATTAAATTACCCATTTTGTTTTAAGTGTGAAAAATGGAAAATAAGTAAAGGTCGATGATAACTACATTAGGGGTTTGTTTTGAAGTTTAACACAAATATTGTAGGAAGTAGGATAATGAATGGTTTGTTATCGTTGAGAATAGGTCACTTGAGTTTAGTGATGTCTGAATCTATAAGGATAGTTATATTAGTTAATGAAGTGGAGTTTGAAGTGGGATTTAGCGGCTGCAGTGGAGGGGGAGATGCTTGGAGAGCCAACTAATGGAGTGTTATGGTGTATCGGATCCAGGAGGAGACCCCCAGGTATATTATGCTATGCCATTCAGCCTCCTCCATTATATGGGTCAACAAGTCATTGACTACACATAAACATTAGGGAGCCCATAACACACGTATTGAGCCCAGAGCAAAGGCTCTGTCTGCCAGAGCACCGGCTGTGGACTAACCCGTTTCCCGACCCTCTCCCTCCTTCAGTTCCTCACTCTATTTCCATCTCTCTCCCATGTCGTTTCACAATGCTTCCCACACTCAAGGTCTAAGGCAATCGAGGTTTTCGCACCTCTAACATTTAAAGGTAAGTTTAATTTAAAACGAAAGAAGGAAGACTTACAATGGTTACGTTAGTTAAGCACTCGTTACATTGTGGTCTTTCGACCACTAGTTGGATCTACCTAGATTCTGACCAATCCAAATGAATAATACAACGAGATCTAATGTCACGATATATGATAACATACCTTTATTTTACCCCGTTATCACTTTTTAGCCTGGTTATCAAATGACTAAAATATCAAAACAATAAGTTATTATTTACTTATTCAAATGTACTAGTTGTACCTGTACCAATAATATACATAAAAAAATAAGGGTATGAAAGATATGCATGCGGCATGACCAAAACGAATACCTATATAAAAACTATACAACCACCAAAATAAATAATATAGCAGCAAAACCAACTAATTTTTTTTATTTTTAAAAAATTTTTCCTTTTCAAAGTTAAAACTATTTCAGATACTGCCGAATATTATTCAGATAAATAAGTATTCGATCTTGTTAATTTTTAATTTTTGTTACCCATGTTTGAACATTATACATATATTAATAGAGTTTGTTTATCACAGTTAAATGTAGCATGTGAATTTGGTGAATGAATACTAAGTCATGTAAAATCCGAATTCACCAAGTAAAGATATTAAAATTAATGAAAAAAAAAATGGTGTTATGACTGTAAAAAATAGTTAAGCGTCTTAACGAAATTTTATATATAGCCATCATCTGTCTGCACATCAAAATATTTTCATTTATGTTCTGCATACTCTTATCTGTTTTTAGAACTAGTAAAACAGATCTTTGGAAATTATCGACTCCATTATATTATATTTTATTATACCACTCCAAATATATACAGTTACTTATAATCATTATATATGTGAGTATAATAAGTCACTTCTATTTTATATGAAAGGACTAATGTAATTATCTAGCTCTTCTCAGTTTTACTACAAAAGCAAAATAATAATTCAATAGATAAATCTTCAATGCAAGGTTTAATGAAATTATAATTTAATTTTGATAATGAAGCAACAAGTTTAAATAGAGGGTGATCTGCACACATAAGAAGCATTATTTAATATATATAAACCCGATAATTTACAATTTAATAATGTAGCTGGGACAAATAGTCCCAGTGCGCTGTAAACTTAACTTTAAGTTTAAACAAGATTAGATATTCTTTTAAGTTTGGATTCCAGATGTCGTTACATTAAGCACTCATGAGAATCTTTTATGTTGCTTATTTTTTTAAGCAAGGAGGAAAACGGTGAAGAGGTTCTAGTCGAGTGTACGCCAGGGCAAACAAGAGAGAGGTAAAGGGTAAATCTACTTATGTAGATTCAAGATAAAATGGGCTTTCCAAGGCAAATATTGTAACCCGTGGTAATGTGTTTTTGTAAACAATATAATATAGCGTGAGGAAAAAGTGGAGAGAAGAGAGAGACATATAAAAGTAAAACTACTTGAAATATACGCAAAGAATGCTAAGTTACCTGACCTAAGAAGTAAGTATGTAAAATGAGATGGCGTTTTGTAAGTCGAATCTTTGAATTAACATGAAGCTCACACTGTATTGTATCATTAGTTTATATACGTATACCGATTCGTTTTTAAACTATTTCTTTAAACCCCAAAAAGAAAATGTTTTATAGAGGTTCTGAAATTGTCTATTCGTTCCACTATAGGTATTATTAAATAGTAATTCAGCTACCAGTTAAGATAATCGAAAAAGAGAAAGGAATATTGCGTGCTGCTACCGGCTATCCATTATGATGAGAGCAATCATTTTTGGTGGGAGGAAAATCATTTTTAGAGCAATCATTTTGAGGGTTTCATCAATACTTGTTTATGAGATTATCGAATAAATTCCTAGAGGAAAATAAGAGGAGCATTTTACATAATACATAATGAGATGCCCTATTGGCTCTTAAGATCTACCCTAATAATAAGTTTGAATACATAGACGGGGGGAAATATCATACATCCCCTGCTTGTATTAAGTGCAAAAATTCTATAGATCATTTGTTCGAATATATTTTACACGATACCAACGATTTGCATAAAATTGTGTGTGGTTTGCCATTTTCGATCGAATCCTAAAAAAAATAGGCCAAAAAAAAAAATTAGAACAAACTTAAATTAGTAGAAACTTGGTGGATATGATTCCCCTGTAATTGAAGAAAACCTTTTCCAAATAAAATAAGCAAATTTTTTTCTTATTACTTCTTCTTTAACGGGTTTCGAGTTAAAAACAGTAAGTGTATATAAATATGTAGTTCTAAACACTCGCTAATGAACTCCGCCCTCCAGTCTGATTGTGACTCCCGTAGAGCTTTTTATACCTTTTTCGGGTATTTGTCTAATATTATAATTAAATTGTATAAAGCTCCTAGTATATGTTTTTTTTTTATGATTTTGTTTTCTATTTTAAATATTCAAGGAATTACAAGCAAAAAACTTGAGTTTTTATATGCAGTGGTGTGGCTTATATTAACAAGCATCTCTACTTTACATGTTACCATATTGTCAAAAAATAATTAAATAAATAAATAAAATATTCTAGACTTATTCGGAGCCAAAATATTTGTTGTCGCTAAATCTTAAATTGTTTGCGAAGTTTCCTTAACCAGCTGAGTCTGGTAAATTGCCAATTTTTAAATATATACATATGCGGGGAGTGTGAAATTGTACAGTATCTACTTAAATTAAAAATTAAATTAATATAGCTTCTATTCAGCACGATATGAAATTATATATCTTATTCAGCTTCGAAAGTTATTTATTGTTACTTTTATATACATGTAGGTTATAAATAATCGCCCTTAAAGAAAAAATAAAAACTAGGTTCTACAGCATTGAAGTTGAGTACAAGCAGCCTTTAAAACTGTGTAGGAAAGTTTAATAAAGCCAAAGAACAAAGAATACTTTCTTGTAGAAACTCAGAGTGTGCACATTGTAGAGGGTGAGAGATGTATGAACTTGAAGGATAATACGCTACACGAGACTATATTTGTTTTACAACGGCTAAACAAAGTCGAACAAGTTGTTAAGAACAAATTGAAAACAATATATCAAGAATATAGAGCAAAATAAAGCAAAGGTGAACGATAGAAGTACAGTTCACACAGCCCAAGAAAACTCCTACGTCTGCGTGTTCATGTACTTGAACTTGTAAACTCGCCCTGAGAAACCTTTTCTCGTGGGCTGCAACATTTTTTATAATTTTAAGTTGAAAAATTAAACTAGTCATAAAAAACTGTAGAACAGATTATTTACTTTATATTCAACACGGAGAAATTAAATAGGCATAACAACATACCATAAAGCCACTCGGGAAAAATAACTTTACAAGAGAAAGATCTATTTCCACGTGACACTAGGTGCGATGATTCTTACGACTTGATTTTTTTTTGGTAGAGGGTGGGGGGTAGACTAGATGCTCTCCGGAGATCCTTCCCTATTAAGATACTCCAAGATATACCAGAGGTTGTTTAGAAACTAAATGTGGTAGAAAGGTCACATTATAAATAAATTACAATTTTACATAATAGCTTAAAGCTGTTCTAAACAAAGATGGCAAGCAGCTCTGATCAAGCGAGGAGCAGTGGCTTCTTACTTGTAATATTCCAAATACATCGGATTAAGTATAATGAATCTAACTTAACTTACTTGAAACAATGACAAACCGTTAAACCGATCCTGGCCTCCTGAACTGATATCTGAGTACATTTTAAGAACTTACAAATATATTATATTTGCGTCTCAGTACACACATAATACTTCAAAGAAATCACTATGTTATGGAGCATATAAATTCAAATAATCATATAATACTACATTTTATTTATTTTATTTATATATGTTATTTTATTTTTTATGCTAAAAAAGTTAAAAAATCTAAAGCATATATGGATTTTACTTCTTTTAATTTTTATTAAAATTAAACAAAAGGATGTTGGTTTCTTTGTTTGAATATAGTATATGTATATGTATTTATTTTTTATTTTTTTATTTTTATGCTCATAAAATAATTGTTTTTGATAGAATAATATGATCAGTGTGTCAGAAATTAAAGGTAAGTGGTAAGAATTATTTTTGGAACCAGAATAGCTAAAGTTCGATTCCGAGAGGGGTGTAAGTTAAACATGAGCCACCCGAAAAACTCCACCTATAGTGGTTCATTCTACCTTGCAACATCCCGTGTAGCTTCAATCTGGATGGTAAGATAAAATAAACTAATAATGCCTACCGTATTGCAACGAAAATAAGACGCAATAATTTAAGAATCACTCCAATTTTGAGAATTTGTATAAAAAATAATTAATATAAAAATATAATTTTTTTGGTCTTATTTTCAACTTTTTTTTTTGGTTTCTGCATTATTCACCTTAGTTGTTTCTATGTGCAAAATGTAG
>KZ651066.1:1436052-1448820 GCA_001010745.2 Gerris buenoi
TTTTAGCCCGATCTCGATGAAAATTTGCACACTTGACCTTCAAAGCAAGGGGAAGGTAACTGTCCACGAATTTTCGAACTATAACTTTTTCAAAGGGGTACGGGGTACAAGTAATAAATACCCTTCATCTTCATGATGCATATCGTTGAAATGCTTTTTAAGAGTACAGTAATTGTTGTTATGTGTACGGGGTACAAATGACAAAGTAATGGATACCCTTCATGATACAAATCGTTGAAAAGCTGTTTAAGAGAAAATTAATTGTTCTTAAGTACAGTTTTGTCTTATTTTCATTTAGAAGGGGGAGAGGTGAAATGGAAATTTATATCTATATCTATATAATGTATATAAAAGTCAACCAATGTACATATGTACTTTTATACAAATCTACAGTTTTAGTCCGATCTCGATGAAAATTTGCACACTTGACCTTCAAAGCAAGGGGAAGGTAAAACTGTTTACATGAATTTTCGAACTATAAATTTTGCAGGGCTTGTAGTGAGTCACTGAAAGTCACTAAAAGTCACTTATTTTGAGGAGAGTTACTTTTTATGTATTATGTATGTTACCATACTACAAGCTTCTTTTTGTCAAGTACATAGTAGCTTTTTATTTAATTGGGTACCATACATTAATATGTATATATTTTTTTATACTTCTTTATGTTTTGGTGGAAGTTAAAATAAAAATAAATTTAAAAAAGTATAAAAAAAAAAAACAGAAAAAGTTAGGGGAGGATGAGGAGGGCGCCTTTTTCTTCCCTTTTTTAAAATATTTTATTCCGAACTCCCTCCTAATTGTTATTTATTTATTTATTTTTTTTTCGTACAGTTACGGTACACAAAATCAAATTAACAAAAATCCGTTCTAAAATGTTTATAATTGCATTTGTTTAACAGTGCTAAACAACAAAAAGTAATTAAAATATTTTTTTTTTTTGCTTAAAATTGTCACTTATTTGGGGAAAATAAGTCCACGTAAAAGTCAATTATTTTGAAAAAAATAGTCACTAAAGTCACTTAATTTTGAGGAAAATCTGCTACAAGTCCTGAATCGGCCATTTTGATTCAAGGATGGCGGTCATGCAGGGTTATAGAAGTTTGTCTTATGACATATCCATTTAAAAGATACGTTCTAGCCTGATTATCTTTTAATTCTAACACTTTTTTCGTTTTTATCCACATTCGGACGAAATTTACAAACAATAGACTTAAAGCCACATCTTAAAATAACACTTGAACCATAACGATTCACAAATATGACTATACTAACATTTGATTAAAGGAAAAGTAAACGTAGGCTGTTATGGTGCTAGATTTGATGCCTGTCTACCCTCACTGTTTCCCGTATTTGCCGTGGCGAGCGCTAGTAGTCATTTTACAAGCTACGCACGGAGCCTATAAAGTTTTAAAGTGGAGGGTTTAAGGTTAAAAAATATTCGAAGGAATAGGAGAAACAACAACGAGCGGGTTTTGGGAGTATGCCAAAGGTGAGATTCATGTTTGGAAGTATGCCAAAGTTAAGATGCATGTTCGAATGTTCGGTTGCTGTTGGTTATGAAAGCAAGTATGGCTAATAACAATAACATTACCTTAGGGTAGGTAGAGTAAGAATCAAAGTGCTAGGTAGATCGACGCGACGGTAAAAAAAATAGCGACACGGGAGGAAAGGGAAGCAATGTCTTCTCGATCTGGCATCGCGGGGGATGAGCTTAATGATCCCAAATCTCCATGAGGTGCCTTAAAGTCTGTAAAGATATTTAAAACAACAAGATATTGATTTGAAACGACACAAGAAACTTAGTACTGAAAAAATAACTACCTATATACACCACTGGTGTCCTTTTCTCAAAACGTTATGCAGTTAAATAATATGTAGGTAATTGTAAAATTGATCACAAAAATAATTGCATTCAATAAGGTAACAATAATTTCAATACACGTTTTATTGTATACTTATAACAGCAGAATATTTTACTTTGGTATGTAAGAACCATACATTTAGTAATTCATATAATCAACTTATAAACAATAAACAATAAAATTCTTAAAATAGTATAGTGCAGATGTGAAAATGTGAGGGACATGACTATGTCACTCAAATATTTTTAATTTTACTAAGCGGCCCACACACTAACAGTTTAACTGAAGATAATGATCTGACAGTCCACGGAGCTTGGCCACACACTCGTCAGTTTTTCTTAAGATAACGGACTGCAGTCGGAGGTGAACTGTAGGTGTGTGGAGGGTTGAGGCGAGGATCGAATGGAAGGAGAGACGGCAGTCCGTGTAGAGTGAATCGTCTTTATTTTATTTCCCTCCGTCGGACAGCAGTTAAAAATCGTCAGATCTCGATCTGCAGGCGCTCATCGCACAGTGTGTGGCGCATACAGGCACAGATCTGTAGTTCATTATGATTGCCTGCAGGCGGTGAACTGTTAATGTGTGGTGGTCTGAGATTTTGGCCTTACGATAATCGTATAAGATAACGGCCTGCAGTTAAACTGTAAGTGTGTGGGCCCCTTTATTAAATTATAGTATTTTTGTATTCTGAATTAATAATCGAAAGAAAATCAAACCGAAAAAATAATTTAAATAAAATAGAAAAAGATTGAACAAAAGTAGTTAAATTTGTTCACTTTTTCACATGGTAGCAGACTGCTTGTAGACTACTAATCTAAGACTACTAAAAAGTTTTATTTAGTAATCAAGTGAAAGTTTATAAAAAAAAAAAAAAAAAAAAAAAAAAGTGTTGGAAGTGACTTAGTTGAAGAAATAAAATAAAATGGAAATATCAATTGCCAGAAAGTCCGCAGGACTAATAAAAAGAAGGTTAGTAGAAACAATTACTCAAACTAATGAAGAATTAACGTCTAAAACTGAGAACAGACTCACATTAATATATATTAAAAACAAATTAATTAACCATTATGAAAGACATATAAATTTAAGAAAAGAAATCAAAGAATTATCTACAAATAACCTATTTGAATTACAAAAAATTGAAGACGAGACAGACAAATAAACATTACTACAATTAGAATAAGACAATATTATAGCGGACTTACAAATAAAATTACATACTATTAAAAAGACGACAGCTAATCTTCGTGTGACACGAACTACTCGACAGATTTTTGGTTTTCATGAAATTAATAAAACAAGAAGTCAAGTGACTATACAAAATAATCCGGTGGCCAACAAAACACACGATCAGAAACCAATGAAGGATAATATGAGCTCTCTGAAAAAGCTTGAAAGAAAAGTCGATACCTTGATAAACTCAAGGTATCGACTTTTCTTTCAAGCTTTTTCAGAGAGCTCATACATACAGAAGTTGATAAAACTTCAGGTGATAGTTTAATAAGTACTGGTAAAAAAGTAGTGAAAACACAAATAGTGATAAAGTGGTTGTCAAAGCAGTAGATGGTGGTAAAATTAAAGTGAAGAATGCAGAAAATGGTAAAACAGCTGCCAAAATTGATGAAAGTGATAAAACTAATGTTAATAGTTTTATTAATAAAACAACTGAGAAGAATATAGAAGATGAAAAACAGCTGTGAAAAAAGAAGAAAGTGATAAAGCTGCAGTGAAAATTACTGTTAAAACTACATAATGGTAAAACTACTGCTGTTACTCCTGGTATTGGTAAAGCAGCGGTGAAAAGTGCTCAAGGTGGTAAAGCAGTGGCTAAAAGCCTAGAGAATGCAGGCACTCCTAAACATCAGAATACTAGTATGAAGGTAAAGACTGGTAATATTAGAGCGTCATTGAGAAGTTCGGATGAGGATAAAACACTGGTTAAGGGTCCTGTCAGGGGGAGAGCTGATAGGTCTACACTGAATAGTTTGGAAGTTAGTAAATATGATAAGATAGAAGTTAGTGTTGATATTACTGATATAAGAGAATATTTAGATGACACTGCACTAAAGACATCAATTAATGAGAAATCATCTGCAACAGAAAACTTAAGAATTTATCTGATCAGCAAGTTGTTGGTGGTAATTCTAAAACTGAAAGATCAAGATTCATCAAGGAAAAAACGCACGAGGAAATCGGATAAACCTGAAGAAGAAAATAGTCTAGCAAGCAGGGCGGAGTGTGAGTGACATGACAATCAATGTCACTCAAATATTTTTAATTTTATTATTGAATTTCGTATTTTAACTTTCTTAATTCAAAGATTAAATCAAGAATTAAATGCTAAGTGCCCATTTGAATAACTTTAATTTACTATTAATGAATTTAATTTGAACAATAAATCAAATCACAAATTTCATTGTTCAATTCCCTCCATTGATTACTTATAGTAAAAATATCTACTTATATAAATCTTTAATGGTGTTATTTATAGCTTATCCTTAATTATGCTTAATATGCAATTTGCTTACGCTTATAGAAGTGACAAATAAATGCAAATTATTAAGTGAATGATATTTGAGCGAACGAGAAGATATTAGAGGGTAAACAGGTAATTAAAAAGGATAAGGGGACAGGCAGAATGCTGTTACATCATCACATGGACCATACTTCTAATTGCCACTTCCAAACAAGCGCGGCAAGTAGCAAAGCAACTCACAGTCACTTCATTCCACACGGCTAATTGCTATATTTTGAAGTACATGTGTCGGTATTTTTAAGTACGTACCTCAGTTACAATCATATTTCACTTAATAATAATTTAAACTAGCAATTGCTTTGAAATTAAGAATATAATATGAATTTTTTAAACATAACCCACTATAATTTGAAGAAGGGCCTAAAGCACTCGAGGTGTTTTTTACAACATTTACAGAAACAGTTTTCAACAATTGACAAATGGTCTCATGACGCTACAATTCTTAATGATAAGCCTCATATCTAAATAGACTTCTGTGCGGCAAAAAGTCTTATTAAATACTATTAAAGATCTTATTTATACTTGTTTCATTCTCCGAAAAAGGTTATTAATACATATTGTAGGTATATCGATTAGGGCAGGGAATTAAATTTTTCGCGGGTCTATGTGATTCTTAATTCTTTTGCACAGTAGCTGTTGTGAAAATGACATGTTTAATAAACTTTTTCCTTTTTGCTTCCGAGCTTACCGAAAGTAACGGAAGCATTGTATTCACTTTTGTGAACGAAAAACATTTATGCCTCCGATTTTAAAAATTCCAAGACAGAAATCCGTTTCAGACATCAGGGAACATTTTTGGTCTCGTGTCTGTCTGTCTGTCTGTCGGTCTGTGTGTCCGCGAATTTTGAAACATCCGACGATAACTTGAGTAATTCTTGACAGTTTTTGATGAAATTTGGTAGACATGTTCATTTTACCAATGCCCAGGACGAGTTCGTTGGACAACGTTATCCGTCTAGAAGTTGGCGCTGTGTGTAAATAAAAAAAAAACGTGTGGTGTCGTGGGACACCCGGTAGGAACGAAGTTCCTTACGCTTTTCATTAAATATAAATTATAAAATCACAGTAATAACTACTTATACATGGTGGAGTTAGAAAAGAGACAAAATTATAAGTAACTAACTATTTTTACTAGCGGAGTTAAGGCAAAATTAAATTAAAAGCTTTTTATTATCTTTGAAGTAAGCGTCTTTCAATAAATAATGTATTGTATATTGAGAAAAAAGGTAATGATAAATTTATAGTTAAAGCAGATGGTTGTAGAACAAAAAAGAACTGTCCCCTCAAACGCCGACGGCAAATTAATCCAATTAAATATTAAAATAAAAAATATAAATCATTAACTCACAAAAACTTCTGCTTGTATCAGGTTGAAATTTTACATGCTTGTTTCAATTGTACTATAGGTGATGTATACAAAGTTTCATTAAAATCGTTACGTTAGAACGGAAGATATCGGTAAAAACGTTGTTTTCTTTATTTTAATCGTTTTGGTCCGCTTTAATAAATGTAGCGATCTTTATCACTTCATAGCAGTGTCGGTGTTCGTTTTATTAAAATTTTTATTTAATAAAGTTATTTGTCTCATTAAATAGATGAAGTTAGAATTTTTCCCCGTCCAAAAATTCCAATTTTTTAATTTGACGCTTACGTTTACGCGAGCGTTGCGCGTGAACGCTTGGGCGGATAACGTTGTCTAACGAACTGGTCTTGGGCATTGGTAAAATGAACATGTGTACCAAATTTTAACTAAATCGGGCAATTTTTACACAAGTTATCCATTATCGGTAGATTTCGTGACGGATTTTGCGTGACGGTGATTTTGGTCGTTTTTACTTTCTTATATAAAGAGAAAGTATTATGATGGTGCGAAAATTTGATTTTGAGATTTTGATGGATTTACACGTTTTGAGGTCCCCTGAGTCCAAAAAAGTGGTTTTTAAAAAATGTCTGTCCGTCGTCTGTCCGTCGTCTGTGCAGACGCCTGGAGCATAAACTACTGGGCCGATTTTGACGAAATTTGGTATACACGTTCAGAAAAATCATACCCCGAGGCGAAATCGAGAAATGAATTTTAACTCCAAATTTGAGGGCGCTACCCCCCAAAAACATTGAAAAACACGAAAAAAAATTATTTCTCAAAAACGATTCCGACGATTTTGATTAAAAAATTCTAAAATGTAGTAAATTTAAATACGAATCTAATGATATAAGCCGTTTTCCCGGGAAAAATCTAGTTCCTGAGATAATAGCTTAAAACGCGGATGGAGAGAGCCCGGGTTCGATTCCCCGCCCGGGATAAGTAATTTTTATGATATTTTTGATGAAATTTTCAATTGTAATTAAATGTACATATATGAGAAAGTTTGTCTGAGTTGTCTCGGACCGATTTTTTTCGGATTCACTCCCGGGCCCAGAACGTGCCATAAGGAACTTCGTTCCAATAATTAATATATCTTTACATAATTTCGTATTTTAGTAAAAATTGGTTATATTACTTTTTTATGCATTTTCGATTATTCTATTTTATACTACCTTCAATTTTAATTACAGTCTATGTATAAAATTTTAGATCTTTAAATCCACTGGATGCTAAGATAATAGTATCTGATTAAATCCAAGATGGTGGCCATATATTGAAGTGAAAGTACTTTTAATTTTCTTCTTTAGCTACCATAGATCTATGTACCAAATTTCAGATCTCTAGGTCCCCTAGAAGCTGAGGTAATAGAGCTTTATTAAATTCAAGAAAACACCCGCACTTTTCTATTTATGGTACACTCTATCTACGTACCAAATTTCAGATCTCTCTGTCAATGGGAAGTAGGAGAATTACTGATGAATAAATCGAAGATGGCGGCTATAATTCAATATGGCAGACACATATCGAAATCAAAATGGCCGCATTTTCTATTTATGGTACACTCTATCTATGTACCAAATTTCAAATCTCTATGTCAATGGGAAGTAGGAGAATTTTTGATCAGTCAGTCACTGTCACTCTTAGTTTTATATAATATAGATTAAGGTTAAGTCCTATTGGAAGGAAGTCAAGATGGATTCTGGTGATAATAGTTTTCTAGAATTACCCAGAACAAACTGCCATTATCGTTTACACATATAGATTAAGGTTTGACCATTGATCAGAATTAGAAAAATAATTGTTGGATATACTTTTCATTTCATATATTACGAAAATCGAATCCGGCCTTAACCATTTTTGTTCTCTGTATGTCAGTCTCCACCCGTCCGATATTATAGAAGCAAAACTGATTGAACGAAATCGAATAATTTTTGCGCAGTAAGATATTTTTGCACATTTTGTAGGCTTGGGTTTATCAAAAAATATTGAATAGAACCAAAGGTATTTCAAAATAAACGCTTTGAACATGTTCATAACAATCAAATTTCAAAATAAACGCTTTGAATATGTTCATAACAATCACGGTTATTGATTTATACATCAAAACGTTTTTGTTTTGAAATATTAATTTGAAAACTAATATTTCCATCACTTGCATTTTACGTATCCACTGTTATATCGTTACATACAAGCCCTGAAAGGGCATACAACATTTCAGGGGGCCCCATTCCCTTCCGTTTCGCGAGAGTAAGGAAATTCCAAAGAAATTCCTTAGTGCCCTAAAATTAAGTTGTAAGTGCATTTTTTAACTTTAAAATATTATTTTAGTATTGCAAATTAATAAAAATTTCCTCGTTACTTTCCTCGCTTACTTACTAATTATGTTGTGCTTTTTAAAATTATTATCGTCTAATTTATTTAATTTTCCCCTTTATGATTCCGAGGGTAACGTAAGAATTGTGATCTAAAGAAATTTGTCCCAATTTCAAAAATCTTTAGACAGAAATATTTTTCGGATATCATGGAACCTTTTTTTTATCTCGTGTCTAGTCGCTCTGTCCCCTGTCCCACACCTTTTTTTGCGAACCACTACATTTTGAAAACTACTCGTCCTATTTTAATGAATTTGGATGGTAGGTCATAATTAGCCCACAGTCCTATATTAATTTTCTGCGCCCATGGTTCCTTCCTCGTATGGCTAATTTTGTGTTTATTAACAAGTTATTTTCAAAAGCGATTTTGAAGACATTTTTATAATTTGTTAAAAGTATTCAACAGATAGTTCCATATTTATTTCGACCCGTTTGCGCTGTTAATTTTGAAAGAAAGTTCCTTATGGCACGTTCTAGGCCCGGGAGTGAATCCGGAAAAAACGACCAAAATCACCGTAACGTAAAATCCGTCACGAAATCTACCGATAATGGCGATAACTTGTGTAAAAGTTGAACGATTTAGTTAAAATTAAGTACACAAGTTCATTTTACCAATGCCCAAGACCAGTTCGTTGGACAACGTTATCCGCCCAAGCGTTCACGCGCAACGCTCGCGTAAACGTAAGCGTCAAATTAAAAAATTGGAATTTTTGGACGGGAAAAAATTCTAACTTCATCTATTTAATGAGTCAAACAACTTGTTTAAATAAAATATTTTATTAAAACAAACACCGACACTGCTATGAAGTGATAAAGATCGCTAAATTTATTAAAGCGGACCAAAACGATTAAAATAAAGAAAACAACGTTTTTACTGATATCTTACGTTCTAACGTAACGATTTTAATGTAACTTTGTATACATCACCTATAGTGCAATTGAAACAAGCATGTAAAATTTCAACCTGATACAAGTAAAAGTTTTTGTGAGTTAATGATTTATATTTTTTATTTTCATATTTAATTGGATTAATTTGCCGTCGGCGTTTGAGGGGAAGGTTCTTTTTTGTTCTACAACCATCTGCTTTAACTATAAATTTATCCAATTTTTAAGTTTTTGGTATTTTCTTACTACCGAAAGATTAAATTTTAAATAATTTAAATNTGTCATTTTGTCAAAAAATATCAATGGTGGTTTGTTTAAAATCATGGTTAATTTAAATAATTTTCTCTATATAGGTATTTCAGATTCTAACTCATACACTGAAGCTAATTTTGACAGTAAAAAAAAAAAAAAAAAAATCTAGCAATAACTATATTTTTTCATTTCAGTGTAAAATTTACTGGTATTATTCTGTATTTGAGTTGTTTACTACAATTGGCAATGGAACAATTGTAGTGTATAATTTGTTGTTTTTTTTCTAGAAAATAAATGAATTACATTTTTGTGTTTGTTTCATATTATACACATAAATTTTTATAACCAGGGAACTTGAATAAAGAAAATTAATAACTAAAATTGTTTGGTAGTGGGGGGGCGCTTTACTAAGACTCGCCCCGGGCGCCCGATGTTCTCGCGACGGCCCTGTTTATATTTAATGAAAAGCGTAAGGAACTTCGTTCCTATCGGGTGTCCCACGACACCACACGTATTTTTGTAAATAAATGCAGGGTGATTGGCGAAATATGTACAAAAGTAAATAGGGTGATTCTAAACTTCATTGGCTACAAAAAACGTCTTATAAACCATAGGTATTCTCAACCGTTTTCCCACATGGTCAGTTTTTATGATTTTTTTAAGATCGCATACCTTTGCTCATAAAAACACGCATTGCTCCAAAGTAAAAAAGATAAAACAAAATTTTTGGTTCCGTTGTAAAGTTGACAACATTTCTTATAAGAAGAAAAATATATTAGTTTTCATACCCTCTAATAACATAACAAAAAAAAATATACCAATAATATTTTTTAATAACAAATTTAAAAATAATTTTTTTGTGGTTCCATAACTTGGTAGTGGACAGAGCTTAAACTCGGTGGGCTTCAGGAAAAACTTCCTTCTTTACTAACGTTTCGATCAATATAAATATTATTACCCATTCATTAGGCGTAATTTTTAGTAAACTTCGCTAAAAGTAAAAAATCACAGGGAAGTACTTGTGTCCAAGTACTTTTTAGGGTTTTGTAGATGATTAAGCATGGCCGTTATGTAATTATGCTTTTTTTCTTCGACCTCAAGAAAAGGTCCCTGGTTCGATCCCCCGGGGGATCACAATGATTTTTATCGGTAATAACAACAAGATAAATTAAATCTATTCAGGAAATTATCATCGCCCCACCACAAGGTATAAGCATGAATTATCATAATTTTAGGACTAGCCCTAATAGTGTGGAACGGGGGGGGGACATTTTTTTTAGTGAAATTTTGGCGCTAAAACGCTATTTCGGCGGTAAAAAGCATAGTAATCATAAACAGCTATATATATTTGTAATTTGCTCTTCAGTGGCTTTCATTTGATACCCATCTCAAAAAAAAAAAAAATTGCCCCAGTGCGCATACGCGCACATAAAATTTGCTATTTTAAAAAATCCGGCCCGTTACTTTCATCGCCTCACCAAAATATATTAGCATGATTTTTTTCATAATTTTAGGACTAGCCCTAGTAGGGTGGAACGGGGGGGGGGACATTTTTTTTAGTGATATTTTGGCGCTTAAAACGGAATTTTGTCGGTAAAAAGCATAGTAGTCATAAAAAAGCTATATATATTTGTTATCTGCTCTTTAGTGGCTTTCATTTGATACATCTTAAAAATTAAATAAATAAAAATATTGCCCCAGTTCGAATGTGCGCACATAAAATTTGCTATTTTCAAAAATTCAAAAATCCGGCCCGTTATTTTCATCACCTCAGTAAAAGGTATTTGCATGAATTATTTCATAATTTTAGGACTAGCCCTAATAGGGTGGAACGGGGGGGACATTTTTTTGTGTATATTTTGATTTATTTGCCCAATAAGGAATGCAAAATTTAAAAAAGCATGTATATATTTGTGTCCTAATCTTTAACAGCTTTCATTTTATACCCACCTCAAAATTTTAAAAAAATAAAATTTTGGGCGCACTTCAAATTTTCACGCCTAAAATTTGCTATTTTCAAAAATTCAAAAATCCGGCCCGTTATTTTCATCGCCTCACAAAAAGGTATTAGCATGAATTATTTCATAATTTTAGGACTAGCCCTAATTGGGTGGAACAGGGGGGGACATTTTTTTTGGTGTATATTTTGATTTATTTGCCCAATAAGGAATGCAAAATTTAAAAATATATATAGATATTTGTGCCCTACTCTTCAGCAGCTTTCATTTAATACCCAACTCAAAATTAAAAAAAAAATGGGCGCATTTTAAATTTTCGCGCCTAAAATTGGCAATTTTTGAAAANAACATTGTGACCCCCCGGGGGATCGAACCCGGGACTTTTAGATTGAAGACAAGAAATCATAATTTACATAATGGGTATGCTTACTCATCTACAAAAACCGAAAAAGTACTTGGACCTGTGATTTTTTCTCAATATATAATACATTATTTATTGAAAGACGCTCACTTCATAGATAATAAAAAGCTTTTCATTTAATTTTGCCTTAACTCCGCAAGTAAAAATAGTTAGTTAGTTATAATTTTGTCTCTTTTCTAACTCCACCATGTATAAGTAGTTATTACTGTGATTTTATAATTTATATTCAGGGCCGTCGCGAGAGTGGGGCGACCGGGGCGGTCGCCCCGGGCGCTACGAGGCGGGGGGTCCTTAAAAGTTTGAGAAAGATTTTTAATACTGTGCCCTATAAAATGTTTTTAATTTTTAAGGTTCAGTATAGGAGTGTATGGGAACTCGAGATCCGGTAACGTCCGAGTCTATATTTGTCACTGTTCCGACAGCGCTAATGTCTCTAACATTACCGGAACTTGTACCGATAAGGTTGGATCGGGAAGGGAGCGTATCTGGTGTGTATATCGGTATCGGTTCTTGTACTCAGAAGCGACACCTTCCCGACAAGTATAGCGCTAGCTGTTACATTACTCGCACGGTACTGTAACTAGTTGCAGGACCGACACGAAGGAATAAGAATCAGCTCCATTATGCGATTTGCAATAATTAATTTACACGGTCGAAAGGACTTGTTTACCAATCTCTGGATAAGCCTTAAAATACAGTTAACAATACTATCACTGTGGCCAGTGCAAATAGAAGCTTCAGCAAACTTAAACGTGTCTGAAGTAAACGATGACACACGTACGTCTTAATCCGTAAGCGTAAGACAAATTACATAACTTCAAAGTCTAGGGAAGTATCATTTGGCATTTAATTATTATTTAGGATCAGTGGAGGTGATGGGGGGGGCGGTCGCTTTTTTCGATATTTTTTTCTGATACATTTCGGTCTATTATATATTTAATATTATATCTATTTAAAGACCTCAAATCAAAACAAATATTATTTATTTTTATTGGAATAAATGTGGTTGCCTTATCGAAGTTTTTGCTGGAATAAATGTTATAGTTGTTTTGTTATTATGTTTCTTTATACAGGGCGGTCCAAAAGTCTCCCCCTCCACTCTTAACTTTTGAACGGTTT
>KZ651066.1:1493626-1507605 GCA_001010745.2 Gerris buenoi
AGTTGGACCCGGGAATGTGGCCAAAATACGTTTCAAAGGCCCCTGATCACGAAAAAATCTAAACATGCTCTTATAGTGGCCCTGTATAGAGTGAGTATGGTTTTGGGATATTTATATTATAAGTATACAAGTAGGGGGGGGGGGACATCGTCTTGGAGTGCCCAGGGCGCAGTGAATGTCTAAAACGGGCCTGCCCAGCGGCCGACTAGACTACTCGGCCGCTACCACGTCTTTTCGGGGGTTGGCGAGCGAAGCAAGTAGAGGGCGAAGCCCCCTAGTAAATATTATAATAATAGAGTGCTGATCCTACTAATTTAGGATTTATAATTTTAATATAATTGACGATTTCATTTTAATACAGAAATAGTTGATGTAGAGTAAGGGGATACCCAATATAAACATGTTCCCATCATTAAAAGAAAAATATAAAATTAAACTGGATTTTTATACTATGTTATAAATACTTTTGTTACGAATATCTCTTATAACTATAACATTTATAATATGCAGTTTAAAAATAAAATTGTAAATAGTATATATTTTTACTGTATGCCTTCATGTTGTAATATTTCACATTCATAATTATGCAAGGAATAAAATGTCTAATAAATTATTCGTATAAAAGTGGCTGTAATAATATATACCTAATATCTATATTCGGGACAACAAAGTTTGTGAAGAAGTTGTTGTCAAGGTCGAGGATTGTCAGCTTGAACAAAGTACTGTTGAAAAATGTAATTTATTAGAAAAAAAAAAAAAATCATGAGGGGGTACGTATCCGAGTGATTTGTCGATGAGAGTGAGTGAATAAGCGGTTCAGGGCAGCACAATGTACAATGTAGGATTAGACAGAATTGCAGTAGCAATGACCTGGATATTAAAAGTACATGCGCTATCAGCGATCATATAAAACGATGCAGCTACAATTACCTCCCTTCTTTCTCAAAATCTCAGTGTGCAGCCAGTGCAGTGATTTCAACATTACATAGACCAAAGTAATACAAAAAAAATAAAAATAAAAACAAAATAAACATGTATAAAATATCCATCAAAACCTAGATCCGTCCCTGGCGTGGAATAGAAAATAATGATAAATGACACAACTGAGTTTTATTAGATGCAACAGGTCCTGCATGGGTAATAAATAATAAATGTTGTGAGACCCTATTTTTCTTATTTTTCCGTACATTAAGGTACAGGATAATATTTCATAATAAAGTAGAAACCAAGAGTATTAAGACAAGTAGTATCACAAATACAAATAAAATGTACAATACAAAATTTGAAGGGCTGGGGCGAATATCGATGATAATCCATTTTTTGAAAAAAATAAACTATTGTCTGTTGGTTTTTGAGGTAAACTATCGTCATGAATAAAGAATAAAGTGAAAAACAATGATTACCCTCTTAAAAAAACAATTTTAAAATAAGTACCAAGGGGTAAGAATGATGATAACTACTTATACTGGTGAGAAATTACAAATTAGTGGCAAAATATGTCTCTCAGCCCAGTATAATAATTTAAGAAATTGGAATTTTTTTGAGGTTAGCAGTAATGCTCCTTCGATTCTTGGCTTAGAAGGAGGCACCGAATTAAATCTTATCAGATGAGTCAACAAGTCAACAAGATAAATAATATAAATAATAGATAATATTTTAACAACATATAAATCTCTTTTTCAAGGAATAGAGAGGACCTAACAGAAGCCTAGACACCTGAACATCCTCCTGAAGAAAAAACCGAAGTAGACCCAAAAAAAAAAGGTCACGGTAATGAAGAGGATGTAGAGGATGATTTTCAACCACAAGCAGATGAAACTTTAAATTTAACCACTTCTCCTGAAGTATTTAATGTACCTGCTTATTCTAGATCTGGTAGACCTATCAAACAACCTAAAAGAAATTAACTATATATTTTTTTATTTAATTTTCAGTCAATTTGTTTTATTTATTTACTTTTTTTATTTATTTATTTATTTTTTGTTTTTTCAAATTTAATGTTTTTATTAATACATAAATAATTATATGTAGTTTAAATTTTGAATTTTGTGAAAACAAAAAAAAGAGGAGTTGTAATATATCCCCTCTCTTTATCATTATTTGTTATTGTCTCTAATAAATCTTAAATACATTCAGTCAAGAATCTGTAGCCACAGTGTTCATTTCTTAAACTCCCTCTCCACACATCACATTAGTAACAGAAGAAATATATTTTTAGAGGGGGGATGTTTTTTGACAAATGGCATGAAAAATTAAACGCTATCCACAAGTGTCATATATTTTTGTAATCTACTCTTTATTACCTTTAATTTATAATCTTTGTTCTGTGACAAGGCATTTCTAATTCATGAGACAGATACATTTAAACCGTTTCGCTTCACAACGATTCACTTTAAGATTTATCATTGTTTATATAACTATTATCTATATATTTAACTATATTTAAAATAATAACCGCTTGAAAGGGGAAAAAGTGATAAATAAAATGGTTAAACGCTAAAATAAACACTAATGAAATAAACCTTTATTAGAAGCGCATAATTTTAATAGACATAAGAATCTCTGAACTTTTCCTTAACATATAATTTCAAAATGGTGGCAGATATTAAGTTGAAATCTAGATGAATAATTAGTTTTATAGAAAGGTATAATTATAATTATACCTTCCGTTTACTGCGAATTTAAGCTCAATCTACTCTTTAATACCTTTAATTTGATACACTATTCAAAATTTATTTATTACAAAAATCTTTATTAGCGAATTTCCATTGGAAAAAATTCGCTAATGGAGCCACCCTCATGGCGGGAGTTGGACCCGGGAATGTGGCCAAAATACGTTTCAAAGGCCCCTGATCACGAAAAAATAGGTGTTATAAAACTTTATATATATATGTATTTCTAGCGGATTTCTTGTAAGCACGATAGCGCTCGAACGAATTGACGTATCAAAATGAAAATTGCACCGAAAAATCAAGCTCGTTGAGACGATGATCCCTATTGAAAATGGGATATTTATGACGTAATTAACCCCTTCTGATGAGTCAGCAAAGATTGAAAAAAATACAAAAAATCAAATGAGGTATCGCTTCTTATATTTTTTGGGGTCCTAAATCTAAAATAAATCCTACCGCGGGTTTCCGCAAGCCGAGCGAATTTCCATTGGAAATTTGTAGTTCAATGTTGTGCAGTTAAAACTTCTTTTAAACTACTACGATTATACAAATACTACAAATTTCCAATAGAAATTCGCTCGCCTTGCGGAAACCCGCGGTAGGATTTATTTTTTCCCTTCTCTGATAATTTAAAAAAAAAAAAAAATCTAATTACATTACCTAATAGAGTAGTACCCTAAATATTAAAATTTAATTTTTCGAAGCTTTAAATTAGTTTTAGTGTATCTTCTGAGTACAAAGACTTTCATTTTCATTTTCTAAAAAAAACTTTATTGTGACTATCATCGTTATTCACCTCGACCCTTTAAATATATAAATATAAAATACAAAAATATATATAGGGCGTTAATAGCTAATGGAGTTTCAGGATTCTCGGTGTATAACGAAGGTAAATTTCCTTGAGTCAAGTCTCTAGTTGAAGGGCTTGGACCAGTGAACAGGACACCGCTGCGGAAACAGACAGGGTTAGCTTAGCCCAAGGCTACAGCCGACTTGAATATTCATTTAAACAGTCTTTCACACAAGAAAAACAAGACAACAGTCGACAAGAGAACCGCCTTTTATTTTAATTAAAACATTGCAATAAAGAAGAAAAACGGTGTCTCTCTTCCAAGCGGAGAGACAATAATATGGACAACCGTAGAAAATGAGGAAGAAACGGAAGACTATAACACTGTAATAATCATAAAAAATCTTTGTTCTGTGACAAGGCATTTCTAATTCACAGCTACATTCAAACCGTTTCGCTTCACAACGATTCACTTTAAGATTTATCATTGTTTATATAACTATTAACTATATTTAAAATAATAACCGCTTGAAAGGGGAAAAAGTGATAAATAAAATGGTTAAACGCTAAAATAAACACTAATGGAATAAAACTTTATTAGAAGCGCATAATTTTAATAGACATAAGAATCTCTGAACTTTTCCTTAACATATAATTTCAAAATGGTGGCATATATTAAGTTGAAATCTTGAAGAATAATTAGTTTTATAGAAAGGTATAATTATAATTATACCTTCCGTTTACTGCGAATTTAAGCTCAATCGACAAAATATTTTCGAATTAATTTACCTTTAAAATTTCAAATTTTAAAATTGCTACCAATTACATTTAAGCTTAGTCGTTTTGCCTGTAACCTTCATCTATTTCCTTCATTTTACAATTATCCAAAATAATTCAAGGGTCAAGAGAAGGGTTGCCACGTGTCTCGGTTTTCCGGTATTGTCCTAGTTTTACAGTATAATCCCCGTTTTGAATTTAAAATTTCGGTGGGTCCCAAGAGTTTTTTCGGGAAGCCAAAATGTTCCGGATTATTCACTAAATATTTTTTTTAAAATGTTCAAAATTACTTCAGAGTGAGGAGGTTTCTTTTTATCAAAACCTATCAACCAGGAAACAATTCTGTATTAATCTATGTTATTTAGGGATTAACATTGTTAAATAGGTATAGATGGCATTTTGCTATATAATAGGTTTCTGTTTCCACCAGTGTAAATATGATAATTATCCCTTTGTCAAAGCTCAATGAAATCATCACCTCAAAAGGCACATTTATTTTCAACCTAATTTCAAGATATATGTTGTTTAGTTTATGTTTACAAAAGAGCAGCTTACAAAGAGAAGCCTCGTTAATTAAGTTTGTCATAATTTTAGGATATATTAAAGGTCAGGTTATTTGTCCTGATACTTAAATATCACTCTCTTGACTAATAATGTTTCATTCTAAAGATAAAACGTGAAATGTCGATAATTATCAAGCTAAGCCATTAGATTGCTTTGATAAGTAATCTCCGAAAGATTAATGAAGGGTATTAAATTTGCTTTTAGGAAGCAAATGCTTTGAATTTGGACATCGGCTAAGGTTTCTCCTTCAATCATTAGTACCTGAAAACTCTCTTATACCTTTGTTGCTTCTATTATTGGAAACAAACAGGTGTAAAAGAGGGATGACATCAAAGAATCACCATAAACCCCGAAAATATCCATTAAAAAATCGAGCAAAGCTCTCTGTAAATATCTAATTATAGCCATTTCGAACAATCACATTAAATAATTTATTTTTGGTTTAAAATCGGGAAGAGTTAATCTATAGCTTTAGCACTTATACTCGTACATAATGCCTACATTGAAAAGGAGATTTTACTAATTGCCTTCGCATAAAATTATATTAAATCTTTGATCGAGAGCTTTAGGAATTTTGATAATTTTCTGACGCGTTTCTACCAAAATATAATAATATTACTTCAAAATACGTATATAAAATTGTAAAACTTATAGTTACTCTAACTGATTTAGGTAGTGTGGCTCGTGTTTGGAGGCCTGTTATTCGATTTATTTAGCTAATCTACAGTGAGTGGGGCTGATCCAGGCACCTGCTTCCTTGCCTGCGGGTAACTTTCCAACAGCTATTTAACTTTAATAATATCAAAAGTTCATTCTTTTTTTGTTATGATTAAATTCTATTAAATTGCACAAAAAATAAATAACAATAAGTAAGTTGTACAAAAAATATAATTAATGACAATGTCTTGATTTGTAAGTTGTAACCAACAATTAAAAACTCTTGTTACTTTCACAAAACACATCGGAAAATGAATCATTTACTTGAAGATAACTGGTATAATTAGGTAGTTTAAAAAATACTTTTTTCCTCATTTATCATCTACTCGCGTACTAGGAGCAACCTCCATTTTGCCCCCAGGGGCTGAAATCTAGCATTTTTTTTGGGGGGGGGGATTTTTGGAGTTTTAAATAGGCTTTTTTGGGGTGGGGGTGATATTTATTGTACGTCAGCATATGCGTGTGTATGTATTGTAGATAGAGTATTATCAATAAAAGTTATATTTTCTAAATTGTATATTTTCATTATCAATTTTCTTTTGTTTTAGTATGAGTAATCAAAAACTCTAGCTACAATACTAATACCAAGCATAAGTTTCAAAAATACAAGGAAACATAAAGTATATTAAATACTCGTAAATTAATATATTTAAACTGTTCTAGTTGCTAATAGCTAGTACAGAGAAAAACTAATAGTTTTTTTTTGTTTCTTTGTCAGACCTTAATTCATTTTTGATAAAAAAAAATGGTGGATTTTGAAAAATTTGGGGGGGATTTTTTTAAATCTACATATCAATACAAGTTAATGTACTGTTAAATTTTCGAAGTATAAAGCTTCAATTTACATTAATTTATGTATGTACGGTAAGGTCATAATGATAAATTGATATTTATGTATTACTGTATTATAGTTTATAGAACAGTAAAAATGAACAAGATAATGTTTTTGTTTAGGTTGAGGATAATTTACTTGGAGGAAGCTTTTTTGTTGTCCTGTTAGCCTCTCTTCTCCCGCCGCCTGGCCACGGTGTTAGCACCTTTTATACCACTATATTTATTTTTAACTTATAAAAAATAGTAAAAGTATTAAGTGTTTAAGCGAAGTCAAATTTATTTTAAATTTCAGAGCACTGCACTAAAACTGGAATTGATCTGAAGGGCCGGGTTAAGATCGGAAGCAACTTTTGATGACAATCTTACATATATCTTTGATTAAAAAACATGAATGAGAATTAGAGGCGTATCCAGGAGGGGGGGGGGTGGGCTCTGGCTCCCACCCCCCAGACCCAAGAGAGTAAAAAAAATACCACCGTTATTTTTTTTTACATTCACCTCAGAAATGCATAATATCGCTGTTAGGAGAGTTCATATTTTTCAAAATTTTCGGGGGGAGGGCCCTTGGACCCCCCTCCCCATAAATAACTCCCCAATAATTAACTCAAACGACGCCCATGACATGACGTACAGTAAGATATTGTACTGCAGTAAAACATTTCCTAACGATACATTCTAAGTAACGACAAAACAATTTTTTTTACTTAGGCGCAGAGATTTTTATTAGTTGTACATTTTTGTTTTTGCGCGGGGAGGGGGGGTGAGGGATGGGCACCCTTGCCTTAATTAATAAAGTGCAAAAACAATTAACTAATAAACTTTCCAAAGTAAATAAAGCTTTACAAAACGTTAAAATTACTCTCGTTACAAAGCCAAAAATTTTATCTGGATTTTAAGAATCAAAGAGCATTAGAAAACAGGCATATTCGGTATTTGAATTAGAAAATGTACAATTTCCGGGGGAGGACCCCCAAACCTCCCGCTTAATCGGGGAGGGTGGAGTTTACTCAGTTTTGGGGGGAAATTTGCGTCATGTGCCTTGGGGGTTGGGGAGGGGGGGATGGGCATCCCTGCCTTTGCCCCCCTCTAGAGGACAAAATATTGGAGATAGAAAATAAGTTTGAAATAAAATTGTTGTGTTTTAATAAAATAAAACTATTAACTTCATAATATGTAACTATATATTTTAGTATATAAAATATAATGAGATGAGTAGCGGGCGAGAGTCAAACACATACTGCCGCTCCGGGAGTAGGCGAGTTTGTACCTTGATCGGATCTTGCTTATCTTTACTATTTATTCAATATATAACATATCCTTTCCCTAAATTTAAGGACTTAAGTAGGACTGAATTTAAGTTAAGTTGACAGTTGTGTTTAGGTCTCTTACAATGAAATTATACAAAAATAGAAAATTATTACATTAATATAAGATATAAAATATAAAGGTGATTGCATAACATTATGAACAAAGTTCACTAAATAATCATCAAAAATTAAAAAAATAAAAAACTTTTCTTACATTAGTTTAGTACAACAAAATTGTAGACATTAACATAATTGTTCTTAGATAACATATAAAACTCTTTTCTTTTATATAAAAATAATATTAATTTCAAAGTTCAAATTAACCCAATAGGTATTTCAAATGACAAAATTCTTGATTTGAACTATCAATTCACATATAAAAAAAATAAGATAGTAATTTCTTCAAAATACATCAAATAACATTTCTTCAAAGTAACATAAAATAACATTTCTCCAGTCATTATAATTGATTTACTTTAATTTTGGACTATATCTCTCTGGTTCCTTTAATTTAGATCTTCTTCGGAGTTTACTCTTATAATCTGTTTTAACCGGAGTATCTTCCGATGAAGAACCATTAGATTTATCCGGTGATCCATTATTCTTATTATTATTATTGTTTTCCCTTATTGGTGTATTATTATTATCCGTTGAACTATTGTTCTTAGGGTTAGATGTAACATAGGGTTTTTTATTTACAGAATGTGAAACTATTTGATCTACGTGTCTTCTCCAAAGTAATTTTTCATCTATAGACTCCACTTCATACATGACATTACCTATCTTTTTACGAATAACCGCACTTGTCCAATGATGTCCAGCTCAAAAATCTCTTACTAATACCCTATCTCCTATTTCAAATACTGTACTTCGGTTTCCTTTAAATTGCGTTATTTGCTTAACCTGTTTTTCTCTAGCAATATTTTGTTGAGAAGCGGGAAATAGTAAATCAAATTTGCATCTTAATTTTCTTTTTATTAATAATTCAGCAGGTGATGTATTAGTGGAACAGTGAGGGGTGTTTCTATATTGAAACAGACAGTTGGACAAAACCATTTCTAAGTCTAAATTAGGCTGATCGGCTTTAGATCTTTTTAAGAAATTTTTAACAATTTTGACGGCAGATTCACCACAACCATTAGACCTTGGGTGATATGGTGCACCTGTCAAATGCTTTATACCGTGTTGATTTAAATATTGCTGAAATTGAGGACACATAAAAACTTGAGCATTATCACTAACTAGTTCTTTAGGGAAACCGAAATGAGCGAATGTCTCGTTTAATTTCTTAATCGTGAATTCGGCATTAGGTGTAGTTGTGCTAAAACATTCGATCCATTTCGAACTAGTATCGTAAATAACCAAGAAATATTTATTAAATAGTGGTCCACCGTAATCTATATGGATTCGGTACCACATTGAAGGGGGAGTGTTCCATGGAGTCAAGACTGACTCTGACTGAGTAGGCATTTGCCTAGTTTCAATACAGATTTTACAATTTTTGGTAATATTGTTTATATCTTCGTCTAAACCTGGCCAACAAAAATAACTACGCGCCAACGCTTTCATTTTAACTGTGCCCTGATGACAAGTATGTAATTCTAACAATAAGTCTTTATGAAATTTGGGCGGTATAACTGCTCTATATCCCCATAAAATAATACCTTGCTCTACAGAGAGTTGAGTTGGTCTTTTCTTTGAACATAAGGTTGGAGGTCGGTGTCCACATTGGAAAGAGGCCATCCCCGTGATATATATGCAGCTACTTTAGCTAACACTGGGTCACTACGGGTTTCCTTACTTAACCTCTTCCAGTCAATTAGGGCTGGAGCGTTGTTAATGATATAAAATAAGTAGGAAGGTGGAGAAATATCTTTTACAGGGTTAGGATCCGGCACGGAAATTCGGGACAAATAATCGGCTTTATTTTGTTGTGAGGTCACAAATTCGATGTCATAATTAAACGCTGCTAAGATATGAGACCAACGTTGTAGTCTATTAGCGCTTATTATAGGAATGCCTTTTTTGTTTCCAAAAATGGTGAGTAATGGCTTATGATCTGTGACGATGGAGAATTTTTTTCCGATTAAATATAATCACTGAACTTCTTAACACCATAAATGATGGCTGCTGCCTCCCTCTCGATTTGAGAGTAATGAGACTCTGCCTGAGACAATACACGAGAAGCGTAGGCAACCGGTCTTTCCTCGTTATTTTCCGATACTATAGACAAGACCGAACCTAAAGAAAGTTCCGACGCATCGCAAATAAGCTTAATAGGTCTGTCCGGATCATAGTGCGCTAAAATCGGTGCACACGTTAACGCTTTCTTACATGTTTCAAAAGCATGCTGACATTCTTTGGACCAAGACCATTTTTTATCTTTCTTTAATAATTGATAAAGAGGGTGTAAAATTTCCGAACTTTTATTTAAAAATCTACTGTAAAAAGAAAACCATCCCGATAAAAGATTTTAATTCGGTAACAGTTGTCGGTACAGGAGCTTTTTTTATTGCAATAATGTTGGTGTCTGACGTGTGAAGACCATTTTTATCAATGACATGACCTAAATAAGTTACGGAAGACTGAAAAAAATGACATTTAGGCAATTTGACCTTAAAACCACTATCATTTATATTTATATGCTCTTTGTGTCCTTAGGGGTGAATAAAAAACTCATAAGTTATTAGGTAATATTTCGTNTTTTTTTGTGGAACAGGGGTAGAGTAGAGCATTTTTTTCTGAAGTTGCATTCAACATGGGGGACCAATAAAATCGTTTCCCTAAAAATTTTCCCGCCTTTTGATTGTGCCAACTCTAATCTTATAGACTGTAGTTCTTTAGGGAAACCGAAACGAGCGAATGTCTCGTTTAATTTCTTAATCGTGAATTCGGCATTAGGTGTAGTTGTGCTAAAACATTCGATCCATTTCGAACTAGTATCGTAAATAACTAAGAAATATTTATTAAATAGTGGTCCACCATAATCTAGATGGATTCGGTACCACATTGAAGGGGGAGCGTTTCACGGAGTCAAAACTAACTGAGTAGGCATTTGCCTAGTTTCAATACAGATTTTACAATTTTTGGTAATATTGTTTATATCTTCGTCTAAACCTGGCCACCAAAAATAACTACGCACCAACGCTTTCATTTTAACTGTGCCCTGATGACAAGTATGTAATTCTAACAATAATTCTTTACGAAATTTGGGCGGTATAACTGCTCTATATCCCCATAAAATAATACCTTGCTCTACAGAGAGTTGGTCTTTTCTTTGAATATAAGGTTGGAGGTCGGTGTCCACATTGGAAAGAGGCCATCCCCGTGATATATATGCAGCTACTTTAGCTAACACTGGGTCACTACGAGTTTCCTTACTTAACCTCTTCCAGTCAATTAGGGCTGGAGCGTTGTTAATGATATAAAATAAGTAGGAAGGTGAAGAAATATCTTTTACAGGGTTAGGATCCGGCACGGAAATTCGGGACAAATAATCGGCTTTATTTTGTTGTGAGGTCACAAATTCGATGTCATAATTAAACGCCGCTAAGATATGAGACCAACGTTGTAGTCTATTAGCGCTTATTATAGGAATGCCTTTTTTGTTTCCAAAAATGGTGAGTAATGGCTTATGATCTGTGACGATGGAGAATTTTTTTCCGATTAAATATAATCACTGAACTTCTTAACACCATAAATGATGGCTGCTGCCTCCCTCTCGATTTGAGAGTAATGAGACTCTGCCTGAGACAATACACGAGAAGCGTAGGCAACCGGTCTTTCCTCGTTATTTTCCGATACTATAGACAAGACCGAACCTAAAGAAAGTTCCGACGCATCGCAAATAAGCTTAATAGGTCTGTCCGGATCATAGTGCGCTAAAATCGGTGCACACGTTAACGCTTTCTTACATGTTTCAAAAGCATGCTGACATTCTTTGGACCAAGACCATTTTTTATCTTTCTTTAATAATTGATAAAGAGGGTGTAAAATTTCCGAACTTTTATTTAAAAATCTACTGTAAAAAGAAACCATCCCGATAAAAGATTTTAATTCGGTAACAGTTGTCGGTACAGGAGCTTTTTTTATTGCAATAATGTTGTTGTCTGACATGTGGAGACCATTTTTATCAATGACATGACCTAAATAAGTTACAGAAGACTGAAAAAAATGACATTTAGGCAATTTGACCTTAAAACCACTATCATTTAATTTTTTAAAAACAAGTCTTAAAATTTGGATATGTTCATCGATATTTTTACTAGCGATTAAAATATCATCCTGAAACACAAAAACTCCAGATATATTAATTAAAACCTGTTCCAAAACTTTTTGGAATATTGCACCGGCGCTTGTGATACCGTACGGTAATCTAGTATAAGCAAATAAACCCTTATGAGTAGTTATCACGAGAATTTTGCGAGTACTTTCATCCACTTCGAGCTGTTGAAACGCATCTTTAAGGTCAATTTTAGAAAAAATTGCTGAACCCTTCAGTTGACTAAATAGATGATCAACCCTGGGTAAAGGGTAATGGAGAGGCTCTAATTCTAAATTTACAGTCAAACGAAAATCTCCGCAAATTCTAACACTAGAGTGGTCGGCTTTAATGACCGGAACTATCGGGGTGCCCCATTCACTATATTCTATAGGGATCAAAACTCTGCTATCTACCAGTCTATCGATTTCAGCTTCGACCTTATGTTTTAAAGCTAACGGAACATTACGATGTTTAAAAAATTTAGGCTTAGCACCAGCCTTCAATGGAAGTGAAACTTTATATTTATTAAATGTTCCTATTCCCTTGGCGAATAAATGTGGGAATTCCAGTTTTAATGACTCTATTTGTTGGGGAGAATTTAATGACAATTTATTTAAATTATAAACATTTGAAAAATCTATGTTTAATTCTTTTAAAGTTATTCTACCTAAGAGAGGTGGGCCGCCTCCCTTAATAACATAAACTGTTTGCAAATATATCTTTGAATTATATTTAAATTTCATAAATAATTTTCCGATCGGATTAATTTTATTATTAACATAATCGCTAAGAGAAATATAATTTTTTAGTAATTTTAAATTTTGGAAATGTTTTAAATAAAATTCATATGATATAATTGTAAACATGGAACCTGTATCAATTTCAAAATCAATTTTTTTATTTTCAACCATTAATGAGAGAATATATGGTTTATATTTTTTATTTTCAACTGATTTTACATTAAATAAATTACTATCAGAGTCGTCACTCTGTTCAGATATATTATGAACATTTTCAGTATCCAAAAATTTATTTTTATAATTTTTAATTTTTCTCTTTTTAGGACAAACGGGCGCAAGGTGCCCGGATACCCCGCAAATATTACAATTGTATGACGAATACTTGCACTTTTTCGTGAGGTGGTTATTCCTACCGCAAACCATACAAGCTGGGTACTTCTTATATGTCTGCGTAGAGTTGTGATTACCTTCCTGGTTCCGAGAGCCTGTTGTCTTCCTGTGAAACTTGCCTTGATGTTTCATGTGATGGACGGGTTCCTGTTTAACTGCTACAGACTGATTTGCGAGAGTCGCGCGATCGCTGAGAGCAGCCTCCTTAGCGAGAGCTGTTTCTAGATGTGAAGCGAAGGTACAGTTGCTGTTAGAGGCGTTTTCCTCTAGAAGTCTCTCTTGAATTGGACCAGGGCCCATTCCGGCAACAAAAATGTCTCTCATGACGGTCAACAATTCGGTGTGAAATTCACACGGTGCAGCTAAAGACTTTACTTTTGCTGCCCAATCAGCTATCGATTCATTTTGTTGACGTCGCGCACCGTAGAAATTAACTCTGGCCGCAAATGTCGATATTACCGGTTTAAAATGTAAGTCTAAAATACTAATTAATTCATCGTAAGACTTTTCCGACGAGTCGTGTGGAATACACATATTTTTAGCCAAAATATATGTGTCTTCGCTGATGCAGTGAGCAATATGGCCCTTTTTTTAGTCGCATCAGCAACATCGTTCGCCAGAAAAAACTGAGTAATTTGCAATTTAAATACCGGCCAATTATTTTGTTTAAAATCAAAAGAAGGCACTGAACCGAATTTATTTCTAGAAATAAATCTGACATTTTCAGCACTAGAAGGTACATTACTATTTTCGGTCATAATTTATCTCGTCGCCACAATGTTGTGTTTTAATAAAATAAAACTAATAATTCCATATTTAACTATGTATTTTAAATAATATATTATAATGAGATGAGTAGCGGACGAGAGCCAAACACCATACTGCCGTTCCGGGAGTAGGCGAGTTTGTACCTTGATCGGATCT
>KZ651066.1:1542854-1554248 GCA_001010745.2 Gerris buenoi
AAAAAAACATAAAGAAATACTGCAAATTCATAAAGCAACCAGTTTAGAAATTATACAGCAAAGGAACCAGTGTTATATTATAAATAAATAAATAAAAAATTATTTGGTAACAAGAAGCAGAATGACGAGTAAGGAATGTAGAACAGAAATATGTGAGTCACTGCCTTGGGTGGTGCCTTGTCATATAGAGCGCTCCCCTGTAAAATCACGTTTTTAGACGTTCAGGTACACTTTTCTCCAAAACTACTAGGCCGAATACAATGATTTTTTTTTGTTTTGTTTGTAGATATTTACTGCTCACTTCAATCTTTCTTTATTCAAAAAGCATTATTATTACGAGTACAGTAAAGGATTAAGCAGTAAAAAAAAAGTTTTTTATTTTTTTTACACAGTCACACAAAATTTCAGGGTAATCATATTTTAAAACAAAATTATCCTCTTTTTAAGCTGAACAAAATAAAAAAAGAATTATTGAAATCCGTCAAGTAGTTTTGGAAAAAAGTGTACCTAAAGTTAGCTTTTTTTCTATAGAAAATCACAAGTTACCCTATCCCCTTAAAGAGTACATTATAAATATATATACCACTTAGGCTTAGTGTTTAATTTTCGGCGCCATTTTGTCAAAAAACATCGAAATTTTGCGGGTCCCCCCCCCCCAAAAAAAAAATCGTAAATCGTAAAACAATCGTAAAAATATATAAAAATGTGCGGTCTGCTGGGCCATAGAAAAAATAAGATAAGCAATTTGATCTAATTTACTGGAAATCCAAGATGGAGGATAATTCATGTCCCTCGAAAAAAAAATATTTTTTTAAAATTTTGAGTAGGGTATCAAATGAAAGGTATTGAAGAGTAGATTACAAATATATATACCACTTAGGGGAAGTGTTTAATTTTCGGCGCCATTTTGTCAAAAAACATAGGAATTTTGCGGGTCCCCCCCCCCAAAAATCGTGCTTCTGCTGTTACTAAAAATATAGAAAAATATGCAAAATGTGCGGTTTGCTGGTTTTTGTTTTTTCTTAATTTTGAGTGGGGTATTAAATGAAAGGTATTGAAGAGTAGATTACAAATATATATTCCACTTAGGGATAGTGTTTAATGAATGTTGAGACTATAACAATATATAATAGGATGGTCCAAAATCCCCCCCCCATCCCTTAACTTTTGAAAGGTATGAGATAAATTATTGAAACTTAGGAGATCCGTACCATGAAAAGGGAAGTTTGATTTCATGCAATCGCGCAATTTCAAATTGGGGTGTATATTTTTTAAGCATATTTGGATTCTATGGTGAAAATTGGTCTTCAATATTTTTCCTTTATATGAGGGTAAAGATAGGAAAATAACCCTACCGAAAATAGAAAAAAAAACACATTACATCGTTATAAAACCTAAACGGTTTGAAGTAAATTAATGGAACTTGGAGGATCGGTACCATGTAAAGAGAAGTGTGTATTCATCTGGTCGCGTACCAAGGGAAACAACCATTTTGCCCCCAGGCGCTGTATACTCTTCCATTTTTTACTACGTTTTTATTAACTTGCTTTCTTGTTTGTTTGTTTGTTTGTTTGTTTGTTTGTCCGGTACAAATCTGTCAATCTATTTCTAACTAACTTCCCGAATAGCTAGACATTTGAAACATTTAGCATAGCTCAGAACACGATGACAATGCATTATTTTAATACTTTTAGCCATCTTTCAGCAGAATTTAATTGGTTTTCAGCAAATTTTGCTGTATGGAAAGTTAGTTCGGAAAAAATCCGAAAGTTATTTTATTCGTTTTGCCATATCCCATATTATTTACAATACAGGAAAAATATCGATTATTATTATTTATATTATTTCAAATATATCGATGGCAGATTTGGTGTTAGGGAGATCCATTGTACAAAGCTTTGTCCTTTTATAGGTTTAAGATCAGCTCTCTAGATGGTTGTCATTTATGAGAAGTAAATAAATTCGGAACTTTTTTTTTTTTTTTCACTAACATTATATATTATACAAAAATAACAATTATATTATCAACATTTCATATGATTCAACAGAAAATTTAAAAACGTAGTATATAAAAAGTTCTTTTTATCTTGAAATGTTATACTTTTGCCCAGCAATATTGAAGCTACAAAAAAAAGTTTAAAGTGGAATATTCTTATTTTTTACCATAGAATCCAAATCTGCTATCAAAAATATACACTTTGAAATTTTAAAAATACAATTTGAAATTTTAAAGTGTGTGGTCTGGGGCAAAATAGGTGGTTGCCCCTAGTGCGCTATTGCATGAAAAAAACTCCCTTTACATGTTACGGATGGCCTAAGTTTCAATAATTTATCTCAAACCAATTAAAAGCTAAGGCAGGGGGGAGACTTTTGGACTACCCTGTATACATGTACCTATAAGAAAAGATATTGAACAGTTTTCTCGGACCAAGAGATTTTTTTTTTTTTTTTTATAACCACAGTAGGTATAAACAGATTTTTATTCGAGGAAATCGTGTTTCGACAGTTTCTAAATAAAACTTTTTAAAAGAAAAACCTAATAACTTTTTTTAAGGCAAATAACTCCAGGATTTAATGGGTCCCTCTTTTCTTTACCTCCGCATTAAAATTCAACTGGATAGAGAAATGCCTAGATTATTCTAGGTAGGTTTGAGGTTTGAGCAATAGCTTATTTTCGATGTATAGCCGTCAAAGATCACTATATTAGTGTTTTCCAGTAACTAAATTAATGTTAATAATAATTATAATAAAGTAAATAAAATATAAACTATAAAGAAAAGAAAAAAGTATCTTAAATGTCTAAAGGAAAGTGGAGAATGAAATAAAGAAATACATAATAAATCAAACTGCCTCCCAGGGCGAGCCTTCACGTATAACTCTTATAAGCCTCAATAAAAATAAAATTGTATTACGACATTTGGACAACACAGAAATAAAGATGAAATAAAAATAAATAGAATTTCAGAAAACTAGAGTGAGGTCATTGACTCATAAGAACCCTTGTATAAACTATTTTTCTTTCAGTTTTAAATATTAACAACCATATAGACATAAACCTATACATGAAGTTTTAATTTATACAGATTAAAAATGTTATAAATTTAGTGCTATAAGTCAACTTTAAATGCACTTATTGGCTGCATTTAAAGGCAGTATAAATTAATCTGTACGTTTTTACTATGGCTTATTAATCTGTAGAATAAAACAATTCATTAGATAATTATGTTATATTTACAGAGAAAGCAATGAAATTAAAAGAGTCAGGTTAGTAGGGTAGATTTTAAATGCGATAACTTTGTAATATCTAGTTAAAAGACTTATTATAAATGTAATATTGTTTGAATAGATTAGAATATTTAATATTACAATTTTTTTTTTTTTTTTTTATAAAAGTGTTATTTAAAAACTTATAAACATTGAACTGACTAACTTGATAAAAGGTCCAGATTTACTGCTTGCAGACTGGGCATTAACCCAGAATTGGGGTTTCAGAAAGGGCAAAATAACTTTGTTATGTGAAGGAAAAGGGATGAAATAAATAAATGAAAAGGGGCGGCCTGATACCTAAATAGGTACGAACCTGAAATCTAGGCCTGCTTGATAACCAAAACCATATAGAGTAGATGTAACTAGTTAGTTTGTAGCGATTTAATTTACAGAATAAGTAGTTCCTACCGAGATTTTGTAGAACTTATTATAATAATCAGATCGATAGGTTTTTAAGTTTACTTAAAAAAATAAATTTATAAAACCATTTTTGAGAATAAGTTGGGATATGCCAGCCTTGAGAAGCCTTTGTCAACCCTTTACTACTACCCCTCGAGGAAGAAGAGTTCCTGACTGAGTAAGTTAAAGAATAAACTGTTACTATATTCGATTACTGCACAAGTTCATTATCATGATCTTTTAATCACACATTTACCCAATTTGTGAATTAATCAAAAGGAGGGAAGTACAGTAATAAGGGCAATTTATCGTTACTTCCTCCCTTGCCGGGGCATTCAATCATTAGATAGTGCATAACTGTAACTTAACTGCTTTTAACCTCCTAACGCAGTGGTTTTTATTTAATGTAACGCCACAAGTATTTTTTTATAATCCTTGGAAAACCCCTGGATGGAAAGAAACCTACAGAAATCCAAATTTTTATTTTACTATATTTTACTAAAATATTAAACGACATTAATATAATACTTCAATCCATTGGAAGGCATACTTTCATTTTACAGTTAATAAAAAAGTGAAGAAGAATAAATAATTTCTATCGGCTTTTAATTTGTTTGTATTACACAAATAAATTAAATGGAAACGTCGCTTTCTTTGACGAATCATTTTAAATCTTTGAACATATTACAATATTTAGGTTTAAACAGGTCTGTATTGAAGTCTCCAGATTTTCGCGTAAACCCAAACAAAGATCCCTCGTGTACCTCACGGAAGCCCATTTGGGAATCAGTGTGCTAATACAATGAATGTTACGGTACACTTTCATTCACTCGAATGTATTTCAAACAAATACAAGCATCTATATTATTTTATGTGATGATTATTTCTCGCTGACATCAAAAAATTTATATAAAAATAAAATTATTTATATTTAATAAAATTTGATTGCTACATCGTAAATAAATTAATATAGAAAAACATTTTTTAACCAAAATTTGTGAAACAATTGAGGTCAAAACCGGTTTGCATTGTATATAAGGTACTTAGATATTGACAATAACCTGGTGTATTTTTGAGGTTTACCCACATAAATAAATCTGATAAATAAATATACCCCTATATAGTTACGTAAAATATGTAAAAGTATGTTTACACTTCTATACAATCAATTTTATATTTTCTTACTCGTATTTTAGACCCATTCTAATCTTTGAAATAGAAAAGTAAAATAAATATTTAACATATACGTTAATTGTTTTATAAACAAGAAAATTAATTATTCGACGAAAATTATCTATTTTTATCTCATAAATGTAATTTTACTTTTTTTTAATTTTACTATATTAGGCAGGGGGGAGACTTTTGGACTACCCTGTATATAGTACCTAAACACCTTTCGAGGCCCTCCGATTAAGAACCAATGGTCTAGAGTATAGAAGTGCCTGAACATTTTGATTAGCTAGTCTGTATGTNAACAATTTGATTGTACATTTTACATTGTAAAATAAATTAATGTGGGAAAAAAATAATTGAACATTTTTCAATCAAGTATGTATATAAGTGGTATAAATTAATATTAATTAATAATAATTTTAAATCAATATTTGAAAATTAAATAAAATTATTAATTTTATAAAATTTTCATAAAATCCCACATTGTAAAGCACACTGAAAATATGTTAAAATACGTGGAAACTAACTTATGTGCCTTTTTACAAAATAATATTTTTGATAACGTCACAATTATCGATTATTTATTTTCTAGTGATTAACATGATCTAATTAAGTGTGTTTTTTTCCTAACTATAAATAAATATTTAAGAATTAAAAAAGCATAATTGTTGATTTGTTATGTTTATTAAAATTATATTAATATATTTTATTTATTTTTATACATAATAAAAATGACAATATGACGATTAATTCAATTATTTGTTATAAATTACTTTTAAAAAAATCCTACCATATTTTTTATATTCTATTGTATTTGTTAAGAACTTATTTAAAAAATGTACATCAACATGTCTTTATTCTGTAATTATACACACACAAAAAAAATATATACACATGTATATATTATATATGTATTAAAGTGCTAATTAAATTTCATTATTCCTTAATTCTTAGAAAGTAAGTGAACATAAAAAGTTTCAAAATTTAAAACACGGTTATATAATTATTAGAATAATTTAATACATGTTGAATAATAAATAATTACAATGATTTGTTGAAATAATGAAAGAGGAAAGTGAATTGTTATCAACAGAGACAAATAATAATGTACGTACTTTATATCTGGTTAGGAGATGCGAGCAGAGTATAGTACGCTAGGATCGGGAGCCGGCAGACAACTGAGGCAAGGCAACCAGATTCTAAACGAGATGGCAGATGATCGATCTGATCGCGCCCCTCCCCGCAGCAGCACTAGTTTTCACAACTCGCGCGTGAACACAATAAACAGGTCTGGAACTTAAAACCATTGTCGCGTTGTCGCACATCTTGTACGACAATATAAATTGTACTCCTAACAGAGAGAAGAAAAAAAGTTGATGGAACGTGGCAGGACGATTTAAGTCAGGTCAAAGCCAACTTAATAATAACCATTGGATATGCGAAGCTGGTTGTAAAAAAGACATGGTCACTGACATAAAATTTCCGTCAAGTTACTATGTAACTAATAACCAGTTGTGATAGGATTCAGATGGAAGACCGTTAAACTAGAATTGTTAGGAGAATACAACTATGATCATAATAATAATATGTTTCTATAGATCTAGAACACAGTGAAGTAATAAAACCAACTGAGCTAGTGAAGCAGCGAGGCAAAGAGAGATCGCTATTATTTTGATATTGTAAATTGTCTTAGTCGTTATCTAAAAGCAGCAGGGACGGCCCTATCCTCTATACCAGTGATTCTCAACCTGTGGTCCGTAAGACTATTCCAGGTGGTCCGTGGAAAGATTGAGAAAACAACCAAGAAACATAATACATAATTAAATTTATCGCGCTTTACTGTGTCAAAGACTATAGTCTCAGTTACATGAGTTACTGTACTGTTTACAGTTTTTCTTACCCTGTTTACATTGTGCAAATTAAGGATTGTTTTTTATGTGTACCTAAAAGTACTTTTGTGATTTTCAGTAGGTATACAAGTGAACCCATGTGCATAAACACATTACATGCATACCTACCTATGTATGTACATTTAACTACTTTTAAGCCAAATATTGACAAGTTGTGCAATGAAATGCAGGATCAAGGTAGCCATTGATAATATAATTTTAAATTTTTTAAATGACAATAGTCATATCTTTAAACAACTTGTAACTTCACGCAATTGCTCTTATATGTACATATAACCAAGTATAATGTGTACTCTATAAAATTCGTATGTACGTTAGATATAGTTTATTTTTAAACGTCCTAGGTATTTGTGACATCTGGGGCCATAAATGCACGATTACAAATAATACTATTCACCAGATCATTTGGATTCTAATATTATTTATTAGCTTATTATTAATCTTTTATTGTATAACTGACCCATGGAAAAAAAATTATAAATAGATTGCACGTTTAATTATTGCTTATGTGCGACATTTAACAATATGATAAAATATCACTAACTATTAATAAATTAAATAATATTTGAGACGGGTTGAAGGGATTGTTTGAGGGTATTGGGGAGGGGCCCCTTGTGGTCCGAGGGTACATGAGGAATCCATCTTGTGGTCCACAGGTACAAAAAGGTTGGGGAACACTGTCCTAATCTAATCATTTAGGTTGAGAAAGACCCAAGGAAAGTCAACATCTCAAAAGTTGTCCTTTTCAATTCCTTATAGAGACCCAACTATTCAGNCAGGAGGAATCTATCTTGTGGTCCACCGGTAAAAAGAGGTTGAGAAACACAGCTCTATGCAACGCATACTGTCTCAAGGGGAAGATTATTACATTAGAATTTAATTTACCAGCACTGAAAACATTAACAAAATACCTTTACAGCAACTGTACTCAGTGCAACCTAAACAGTTAGGAATACTCACGATTATCCTTCCTACTTACTACTTGCCACTCTACGGACATACTACTTACACGACTACATCACAAATATGTGGAAAACTAGATCCGAAATGGATAAAACGCCGCCAAGCGCACTTTCATAACTGAATAACTTCGACTCAAGTACAATTAGGTAATGAACACGTATATTTATCATTGACATACTATATCATGTGTACTTTAATAACAAAGAAACAATATTGAAATATTATATTATTACGGGTTCGGCCCAAAGAATTAAACATTCATACGTATAATTGTGTCAAATTATTGTGACAACACAAACTAGTCAGGATCAGGTAATATAAAAAAATAAAAGGTGAAGAAAATGTATTTTAATTTACTATTATAATATGTTTCTCTGTATCTGTATGTGTATATAGAGGTATATAGTATTTACCTACATTATACTTACCTATGAAAATACATTTTATGTATTAAAAATTTGAAATATGTATATTAATTTTACAATAAATGGGTATTATTATATATGTTCTTTAATTTCCTGAATGTATTTTTTTTTCAAGTATGTTATTATTGTTAATTTGTGTTCTTAACATTAAAATTTATTATTCATTTATTTAAATTATATTATGTATATAAGTATAATATAATAATTAAATAATCTTGATCCACTTGTATGCAAGGGAATTATAATTATTAAAACAAAAATAATGGTGAAATCAAATAAAAGTTAAATTAATAATGATATGAAATTAAGTTCAATTTTTTATGTGATTTGGTAACATTACTCAAAAATTAATTTAGATTTGAATTCTTCTCTAAATATATATTTTATTAATATTCATAGTAATTATTTTAGAGAGAGCAGAGGGGGGGGGGCAGCAGTGGCCCCGTTTATTAAAACATCTCTTCGCGGTTAGGACGCCCTCGTGCTTGACATTATTTGTTATTTTTTAAAATAATAAATTGTCCATACATTTATTAATAAAGTATATTTTTTGCTCTATTTGTTTAAAAAAGGCTTATAATAGAAAGCTAAAAATCAATTATAGGGAGTTCAACGGTTGTATTGATAAGAAAATCTTAATTGAATAATTGTATACACATTTTTGTTGATATTAAGGGTAAAGGGTACGGCAAAATAAGTTATTTGAAATGAGCACCCTGAAGCATGGGGTGGTCCGAGGAGGGTGGAGATGGTTTAATTCGAAGGGTTTGGGCCTAAAGTTTTGTGTTACCTAGCCATGGATATTTTTTAGAAACAGTTCCCCGTAATTTTTGAAATGATGTGATCATAAACCACATAAACTTAAAAATGTTCTACTATACGATACAAAAAAAAGTATATATACATATTTTTTATATTCTATTGTATTTGTTAAGAACTTATTTAAAAAATGTACATCAACATGTCTTTATTCTGTAATTATACACACACAAAAAAAATATATACACATGTATATATTATATATGTATTAAAGTGCTAATTAAATTTCATTATTCCTTAATTCTTTGACAATAACCTGGTGTATTTTTGAGGTTTACCCACATAAATAAATCTGATAAATAAATATACCCCTATATAGTTACGTAAAATATGTAAAAGTATGTTTACACTTCTATACAATCAATTTTATATTTTCTTACTCGTATTTTAGACCCATTCTAATCTTTGAAATAGAAAAGTAAAATAAATATTTAACATATACGTTAATTGTTTTATAAACAAGAAAATTAATTATNTATATTAATAAGATATATAATTACTAGGGCTCGGCATTTTGCATATTTTCATATATTTTTTGCGATATGCCCAAGGTGAAAGAAGGCCAAATATGCCATATTCACACAATTTTGTCAGTCTAAATTGAAATTTATCGTGCACACATTTGCATATATTTGCAGTTTTAGGAATAAATGCATATACATATTTGGCATTTCATGACAAAAGTCATATTTTCCCGTTTTTTAGGGTTTCGTTGGTAAAACCAGAAAAAAAGAAACCCTTATATTCGTTCCTCTGTCTGTCTGTCTGTCACTCTATACCAGACATGGGCAAACTTTCTAAGAGGAGGGCCAGATAAAATAAAAAATTATCTAGGCGGGCCGGAAAAAAATTAAACAAAACAATTTTTTATTACCTAGCAGAAGCTTAGAACAGAGGGTTAACGTGCCCCGTTAGACAGTGAATGACTTCTAATTCTCAAAAGGTTTTGGTACCTAAATAATATATTTTTGACTAGAAATATTATACAATAATATATCTTTGTGGAAATTTCTCTCAAAAAGTAGAATGACTTGCGCCGGAAATATGAAATTATATTGACTAATGCCTATTAACTAAAATCAACTGAGTGTGTTATGATGTGTAATGTTTAGTCCACACTAGTAATATCGTTTCTACAGGAGAAACTGAATAAGTCCGCTGGTGGACTTTGGTGATTTCACCAAATAAACAATTTTATAAATGGGACTTGCTATTTTTTATTTTTATTTTTTTAGATAACCTGTTTAATAAGACCTTCATTAAAATAATAATAATTCTATTTAAATGATATTCCTGCTATTCTTCTCTTCCTTCTACTTAAATAATTCCACCTGTAAGATAGGGGGAAAAACAAGTGAACTAGTGGTGTAATTATCACGAAATTACAAAAAAAGGACTTAGTCGATTTCTCTTGTATGCCGACACGATATTCTATTCTAGCTATGCAGAAAATACATTTTGTCCTATGTGTAATTGTATGGGTTATTCAAAACCTTGAGGCGGGCCGGATTGACTACCCCGAAGGGCCGCACTTGGTCCGCGGGCCGTACTTTGCCCATGACTGCTCTATACGGTTCCAATAACTTTTGAACCAAAAGAGATAAAATCATGAAACTTTGCAGTATAAAAGATCGTTTTGACGCGCACACAGGAAAAATATAGCGAACTCAAAATTATCAGCGGAAACTATTCAAAATGGCGGATAATTCACGTCGCGCAAAAAAAAAAATAATAATAATAATTAAGGTGGGTATCAAATGAAAGGTATTAACGAGTAGATTACAAATATATATACTACTTAGGTTTAGTCTTAAGTTTTCGGCGCCATTTTGTCAAAAAACATCGAAAATATGTGTCCCCCCCCCCCCCTAAAGTCGTAGTTCCGCTGTTACTAAAAATATAGAAAAATATGCAAAATGTGCGGTCTGGTGGGCCATAGAAAAAATAAGATTAGTAATTCGATCTGATTTACTGGAAATCCAAGATGGCGGATAATTCATGTCTCTATTGTATTACTTTCTCATATAAAGAGAAAGTAATCGATTTTGAGATTTTGATGAATTTACACGTTTTGAGGTCCCCTGAATCCAAAAAAGAGGTTTTTAAAAAATGTCTGTCGTCTGTCTGTGCAGACGCCTGGAGCCTAAACTACTGGGCCAATTTTGACGAAATTTGGCATACATATTCAGAAAAATCATATCCCGAGGCGAAATCGAGAAATGAATTTTAGCCCCAAATTTGGGTTCGTTACCCCTCAAAAATCTGAAAAAATCCCGTCAAGTACTTGCCAGCAAGTTACTAAAAGGGTTTCTTCGGTCATAAGAATTAATTATAATTATTATTATATATTTTTTTAAACAAAAACATCTATTGTTCACTTTTAAAAATCAAGATGTGCATATATTATTATTCTTTACTATCTTCGGTATGCGCTTATT
>KZ651067.1:20941-31601 GCA_001010745.2 Gerris buenoi
TTTTTTTTACAGGTAAAATATAAATATATAAAAATGATTGTTATCAAAAAAATAAATACATTATTTCACTTTTTACAAAAATTTAGTTCTACTTTAATTTTAACACCATTATTTGGAATGACGTGTGAACCATATTTTTGGTGAATATATGAGCCATCAAAACTATATGAAAATATAAACTAATTTTATGAAATTCTTATAAAAAAATCCGCAATTGAATATCAGTGATGTACTTGTAGTTATTTAGTATTATCTCTTGTAGTAAGTATTAAATAATAGTTGATCAATTTACTGTCACACTATATAGTACAACAATAGTTGTTATAATAATAATAAACAATATAAATCAAATCAAAAACAATAAAACCACAGCAATAATTTTTTCCCCCTAGCAACCGCTAATAAATGGAAGCATCGCTAATAAATGGACAGCACGAGGGTTCGTGCTGTCTAAGCGGTTTAATAAAGTTTCTCTTCTTCTTTGTTATAATGAATTAAAATCTATTAAGTCTTTGTACCTTATTTAATTAATTAATTATTAAACATAATCATAAATGTTTAGCAGGTAAATTGATTGTATCTCGTTTTCGATTTTCAGTAAAACCGGATTTATCTTTTCTTAAGTAGTTTTTTGAACCCTTTTTTCAATTCATTAAACCAAAAACACTACAGTATTTGCATGTTTTCTTTTGGGTCTCATCAGGGTTTTTTTAAATTAGGTAATAATTTAAACCATAATTTTTTTTTTCCTTGCTATATTTCGCCCTACACCTTGGGCTTCTTCAGGCTCTACAATTTAAAACATATTTTTCATAGGACATTTTGTCTTATTAACATTAATTTAAAAAACAATACAATATTAAACTTTATAAATGCCTTCTTTTTAGATCCATAATTTTATTAAAATATGGTTTAAATTATTACCTAATTTAAAAAAACCCTGAAGAGACCCAAAAGAAAACATGCAAATACCGTAGTTTAGTTTAACGGATTTATCTTTATCAATATCCCAGAAATTATATTTTCCCCAGGAAAAATATTTATATAAAAAAAAACTTAATATGGAAAACTTTTATATACACTTTTATCAAAATTTAACATTTAAATGGACCACGTTTTAGAACTTTTTTTAAATTAAATTGTTTACGATAAGATAAATCATATTTTCCATTTTTTTTTTCAGTTTCAAGTGCATTTTTTTCGATTTCACCTCAGGATATATTTTTTAAGATCATGCATGCCAAATTTAATTGACATCGATCTAGTAGTCAAGCACTGCGCGTCTAAACACAGACTACATACAAATGTTTGTTTAAAAAAAAAAAAACACTATTTTGGACTCATGGGACCTTAAAACGTATATAAATTCGTCAAAATAGAATTTTTTTACGTCATAACAATACCTTTCTTTCAATATACTGCGTACATGAGAAACTAAAAATAAACTTAATTCGTTGATTGTTAAACGACAAACGACAAAGACCTAAATAATTGCACTTCAATCAGTTTGTTTGTGACATTCATCAGTTCAATGCTCTATGAATGCAGTCTGAAACAGCTTTTATTGGTTTTGATTAAACAATAAAATCATTATAAGACTTTTTTTCCTTTGAGTTTTATTTCAGTACACGTTTCACGAAATCTCAGTTTAAACAATCAACTTAAGATAAATGTCTCAAAAGATGTTTAGTGCAATTACTAGAAGGAAACACGTAATATAAACGAAACATATTATTACAGAATTCTTGACAAACAAGACACTATCAACATGCTTCATGATAAAAAAAAATGCACAATCTTCTGAGAGCGCGCGAACAATAATAATCATCTCGCATCTAAAAAGGCGACGATGGTCTGTCACATTTTTACTTATTTAATATTTTAGTAGCGTATATACGCACCATGTGAAGGCGATTTTTTTTGGCATTGAAGGCTCAGTGTGGGTGTAATATAAATTAAATAAATTAAATTAAATTTTATTGAGCCAAAGAAGGACTGACAAACAATATAGAGCTAAAATTTCTTACTTTTTTAATAAAAATACTAATTATACCTTAGAATTTAGAAAACAGAACTAGAACAATTTAAAGAATACTAATTACTGTTTTCGACTTAAATCAACTAATTTCCCATCTAAAATTAGGAATTTTTATCAATTGAAGACCTACAATTATACATATCAAACGGAGTAAATAAAAGAAATCGGTTGCAACCACAAATTTGGAGCAAAATTCATTTCTATTTTGCCGCGGGGTATGATTTTGTCTGAACATGTATGGCTAAATGTTGAAATCGGCCCAGTAGTTTAGGCTCTCGTCCACGCACAAACTTCAGATGGCAGACAGACATTTAAAAAAAAACATAATTTTTGGATTCAGGGGACCTTAAAACGTGTAAATGCATTAAAAACCAAATTTTCGCGACATCATATAAGATTGTAAGTTGGAATGTATTCTCATTAAGTAAGTAAATAAAATAAATATAGTAACCAAATAAAAATACAACACAAATATGCACAAGAACGAATAAAGAATGTTACACGTCTTCAAATATAATAATATGCATGCGAAAGTATATGAAATACAAACAAACATGGCATACATTTTTTAAAAAGCACTTTTTTGGAATCTAAAAACACATATACGTCAAAGTCGAATTTTAGCGTTAAACAATACTTTTCTCTTAGTGTGTACCAGGGCCGGCGCCCTAGGCAAAAGTATTATAAGGCCCCCCCCCCCTCATTGTAAGCCAACGCCGACAGTCAATTTAGCCACCCACTTGTAGGAAATATAAGAACTAAACCAATTTATCCATAATTTTATTATTTAATCACTGCTACAATGTAAATAACTTGCTAACGNGTAATTTTGTTGTATTTGGAGGGGGGGATTTTGCCCCCCATGGATCCGCCCCTGAGATCTCTCCTAATTTAGGTTATTCATCTATCTTTCTTAATAAAACATTGACTTCTTTGTGGGCGAGTATTTTCGGCGCCCCTCAGGCCCTGGCACCCTAGGCGGTTGCCTAGTTCGCCTATACGGTCGCGCCGGCCCTGGTGTGTACTACGAAAGCGACAGGTAATACAAAGGTAAGACAGGAAGACAAAGGTAATACAAGTAAAGAAAATAAAAAAGAATTAAAAAAAGTACAAAAGAAGTAAAGAAAGTACAGAAGAAGTAAAAAAAGAAGTAAAGAAAGTACAAAAGTAACTTTATTGTACAAAGTTGAGATTAAACTTCAAGCACATCATAATGACCACATTTGTAGAAAGCCAACTTTTGTGAAAAGTTGTTATTACTTAGCACAATATGATCAGTAGAGATAGATTTTTTTATTTTTTATTTCCTTACTATTATTTGAAATCTAAACAATAAATAATTGACACAAGCTGTTAGGTTAAGAAAAGGGGAAAAAATTAGATTAGTACTCACAAATACTGGTCTAATTGAGCCATTAAATTAATTCAATTGTTACCTAGAGACAAATTTAAAGAATGAATAGTTTAGACCAGTGGTTCCCAAAGTCTAGTCAGTCGCGGACTCCCAGTAAATTAATTCATCGGGGACTCCTAAACATGTAATTAAATTAAAATCATCCCTTTCACATTCTTCACTACTGCCATTGCATACTACCAGTGTATGCCCTACCCAAGTTTTTCTCAACACAAACTAATTTTATTAACTATTTATATTATTACCTTATTATATTTATTACCTGGCGTACAGATTTGTAATAATTTCCTATATGACAAAGTATGACAAAGATTGTCTAAGTTGTCTCGGACTGATATTTTTTTTGAATTACCTAGTAATAAAACATAGATGCAGGTGTGGTTGGTGGTTTAATGGTGGTGGTGGCACACTGGTTATCAGGCCACAAATTATTTATTTTATTAGGCAATACCTCTAGACACCTGAGAGCTTCAAAAGTATTTCTGTTTATCTAGAATGTAAGTTCTTATTTTATTTATTATAACATACAGACATCAATCCAAATAAATTACATTGATAGTTATCTCATTTAAAAATGTCAAAAGAAAAGTTAACTCTAACCCAAATACTAATAAATTATCCAAAAGAATTAAGATAATGAATTAAAAAAAGAACTATAATATATAGGATAGGAAAATAGGAATATATATATATATAAATATATATATATCTCGACAGTCTAATACCGTGATTGTTGATGCACACTGCAATAAGGTATACAATTAGTGTTAGTAAGAGACACCAAGGGATGTNCATCCATCTATTGAAAAATTACAATTAATACATGTTTAGAAGGTGGCAATAAACAGCTTTATTATTTATGAAAGTATATAGGTAAAAAGAATTTTTTAAAGAATTTCTTTATGGACTTTGTCGTGCAGAAAATTTTAAATTAATACTTCATAAAAATAATTTTCTCTTTGGATTAATTGTAACGCATTGTACTATTAATTATTTCAGGCCATTAATTTCTTCAATTAGTCACCGCCTTTAAATTGTTATCCAAAAATATAGAAAAATAAAATTCTATATCATAAAATTCATATTAGTCAAACTAGAATGAGCTTAGTATTTGTAATTGTAGTGTGAGTTTTGCTAAAGACTCGATTAATCTACTAGCATCATTAATGCTTTTACGGTATAAATACTTGGTTATAATGGTATATTTTTTCATATTTCTCCCTCTACTTTATCTTTGTAAACATTTTGAATTAACAAACCAACCTCATATCCTTTTTTAGCATTAAATTTTCTGTGATTTAATACCACACATGATTTTTTTTAAATTTAACGTTTTTTCAAGATGGCGGCCAAAAAACGCATTTTGCGCGACGGTACGGATGTATACTTTTAGTATGATGATTAGGGGCGTGTTGCCTACCATTTACAACAAGAATCATTTTTTTTGCAATTAGTTCCACACCTCAAGGGGTTTTTTCACTTATTTCTACTGTACTACAGGTTGATCTAGTGTTATTAATACCATAGAAATGCAATTGCGAAAGTTTAGCCACAACAATAACTAAAAATCTACTAGAGTGTATGTGTAGTATGAGAACAAGCAAACAGATATCTAAAATCCACATTTGATTGAGTACATCAATCAAAACAATATCAATCACAGTTTAATTACAACTTTAATCTTAAACATTTTTCATTTCAAAGTTCCACGAATCTAAAATACCACGGGCATTGCAATAAAGCGTATATATAGCTTTAAAAAAGCAAACGAATTTGATAGTAGATGGAAAAATAATTATTACAATATTGTCACGTTAATAATGTAGGAGGTGTTTTTATTCATGACATTCTTTTACCATATTAAGTAGTATAACATATAAAGTATAAACCTTTCGCATATTTATAAACAAAAATGCCAAATTAACTAACAAGATTGTACCAGCAAGCAAACCTGTTATTTCAAAACACCAGCTCGGCTATAAAATCGAATTTGTTATTAATTGCGCACCGGCTGAGATCCAGATACTTTAAAAAAAAACAACCTGTTATTGGGAATAAAATATACCCGAAAATGGATACAGCTTCGTCCGCAATCAAGCTTCAAGATATTATTATTTTCTAATAATAAAAATGATAACTCTATTACTAAAATACTGTATGTGTAAACATATGAAATATTATATCTTTAAGGAATTCAATTTCATTAATTTATACTGAGGAGTTTTTCTACAAATAGTTATTTATGTAACTAGGCAGCAAAATGGAATTTTGCTGACAAGTTTTTAAGTTTTAGATCCGAGCCGAAGGCGAGGGTAGGCTAAACAAATTTACTGCAGAGGCGAAGCCGAGACAGGAAATTTACTATTTTACTGACGAGGCGAAGCCGAGGCAGACAAATGTTAATTACCTGCTGAGGTGTAACCGAAGCAGGTAATCTTTAAACGAGTCAGGAATGTTTCTTTTGCTGCATAGTTACATACAATATTTTATCTATTAATGGCAGAATAATTACACTAATTATTATATTCCCTTTTTAATGTATATATAAAAGATTTAAAGAAATTAAAGTTGTAAAAAAACGCCAAGAAAACAAAACAAAGGCAAAACAATTAATTCAGGGTTGCCATTTTTTTTATTAACAACTGTTTTTTTTATTATTAGACAATCATTGTAAAATTTGTTTGTCACTATAATTATTTAAGTTATTTTCAAAAAAGATGTAACTATTTAGCAGAATATTACGCTTAAATATATAAAAATAAACAATGTGAGAGTGTTTATAACCTGCCATGATGTAATCTTTTTTTAGTAAAATTTTCTTAAAATGTGACAGCCTGTTTGTTATTTTGCTGACACTTTGAACTTTTGCTGACACTTTGATATTTTGCTGACACTTTATTCAAAAGAATCAAGAAAAATTACATTTTGCAGACTGAAAACAGTACAACAATGCTTAATTTTGCTGCCGTGAGTAGATAAAATAAATTTTATAGCTCTAACTGAATACTTTTTTCCCCTTAAAACCTATATGAAAACGTTAGTTTCTCAAAAACGGTTATGATCGATCAAAAGACTTTTACACGAAGACCATTTCAATATACCTAGGAACGAGGAATTATATAAGATACTCGCCATAATGGCACAATAATGCATACAAAAATTAGACAATAATATCAAAAATGTGATACAATTTTTGTTCAGGATCGAATTTGCTGTCAAAGTTTTAAAGGGAACCTTACAATGCTAATTGAAATGACAATCAGGCCAAAGATTTACATTCTGATTGATCGTATAAAGAAGAGATACACTATCAAACTTGACTTGTCAAGGTAGTTTGGCGGTGTATGGCAGAAATTTGTCAATTGGATGACTTGATACGGTTTACATAGGGTGTCAAATTTACTTGACAAACTTTTGATCAAACTTGCTTGTCAAACAAAATTGATCGTGTATGCTGGCCATATGGTAAATACTATTGGACTAACACATTTACAATACATATATTGAAATTCGAGTTTCAATCACGGGAAGAAGAAGTGGAGGGGAGGCTGACAGTCTGAATGATGGTGTAGTAGCATTGGTCATTTTTTTAATGTTTAGATTAAATTTAATTGATTTAGCGATCTTTATCAAATCATATTCACTCTTCTACAGCTGCCTAGAGCCAATATAATGGCCAAAGAAGCCTTTTCTTAATTATTAGACATTGCAGATATCCGCGCACTTGTTGACGACTTGCTGTTGACTAAATTGAAAAAATTTCATTCTGATTCTGACTGTCAGTTTGACTGATAAGTGATAAGTGTAAGGGACCTCATGATTCAAGTCAGAAGAGTCAGTCGGACTATTCAGTTAAACTGATAATTTTGAACAGTTTTAATTCTACAGGTATTGACAATCAGTACGCAAATATACGCGAATAAGAATTGTCGAAATATAAATATAGAAATAATAGAATACATATTATAGAAATTTATAGTTTCTATTATTTAAGCTTAGTATAAAAAATTAATTAAATTACATTACTTTATTAATGATTATATCTTTGCGCAATTATAATGTAATATAATGACCTAAGAGCTATAAGAACACAAACTATATTAATTAATGTAGATAAAAGTTTACTAGGTCTTTAATATCATCGTTATCTTAATGTATATAATAAAATTAATTATCTATATATTGCAATATTGTAATAAATTTAATTTAAGTCTACGTACGCAGAAATAACTATAAACGTAAAAATAGAAACAAACATGGTACAATTTAAAAAAAATATTAGCATAGAATTATAATAGATTATCAGTCATATTTTATTCATGCAACAGAAAAATCTTTTTGGTCAATGACCTATTACAGATTTTTAGTCCTTGAATTATTATTATACCCCAAATTCGTTCATATTAAACAAGATAATATAATTTTCATTAATGGAATAGAGTAATTCGTATTTTTTTCATACGGGAATAAATTAATTACTGTGCTCGTACCCGAATACCGACAAGTTGTCAAACTTGCATACATATAGTTTTAAATATTTGAAATTAATATATTCACTGTTCGTTGCTGTACTGAAATTTGAGCAAACACAGTTTTTATCATTGTGTGCCATTTATTCATGTCTAAATGTTTCTTTTAATCGCGAATATAAATGATAACGATAACTCTATAGATTAAAAATAACCACCGCTCTAATGAGCTTATATTCAAAAATTAAACACACATGATATTGCTTATTGACAATCAATCGTCATGATTGAAATCATTTGAAGAGCTACCTTGTTTTCATCATTCAGACGGAATTTCAATCTGATCATGCTCACGAACAATCTTAGATTATGATGATGATGGGATTGAATCGCAAAACTCATTTCATTAGCTTACTAGTACAAGTTCTACTGCTTGCCCCTATGTTGACACCTTTAATTTGGCTAAATTGATACTTTAATTCATGTAAAAAATCAACAAAACAAAACGACAGAATTACAAATCGGGAGGAAAATTAAATAAATTTGACTAATAATAGGTTGTTAAGCATAAAAATAATTCAAATATGTATACAAAATAGCTCGCGAGGAAGCTATATGTGCCACACTATTATATAAACTGAATTATTTCTTCTTTAAATGGGATTTTATTTTCATTATTTCTTTAAAACAAAAAGAAGACCCAAATTTGGAAAACAAGCTAAATTTTTTATTTTGAAAAAAGTTTTTATTTTTTTAATTTGATTTTAACAGTGATAAGAACGAAAACGATACTGCGCACTTAATATATTTATTATATTGTTTTTCGAATGAACAGCAAATAACATTAATTATTTTTTCTAAAAAATGTGAATCCAAATATTTATCTCGTAAACTCCCTAATAAGTGTTAACAAGTATTAATAATATTTATTTTTTAAAAGTGTTTTTATCGATACAGGCATAATCCCCTACTTATTAAGAAGGTCATCACACTCCTGCTCACTCTCTCTCTCTCTCTCTTTCTTTCTCTCTCTCACTCTCACNATCTGAAGTACATCGATGTATTTAATAAACAATATGTTTCAGAAAATTATTAAATTATTCTTGTGTAACTAGTGTAAATAAATTCAATAACAAATGCTTTAAGAAATGGTTTACTCTAAGGACATATTAGGCAAAAATTGTTGCCCTCTTATAGACTTTACACAATGGTACATATAATTGACAGTAAATAAATTAATAATAACAATAACCTCTTCTAGATATCTTTAGATATATATTTATTTATTTATTTATTTATTTATATTTATACGCAGGGTGTTTAAAGTTTAATCTAAACAAAACCTCAAATGGGACCACAAAGCTCCAATAATGTATTGTCTTGTGCGTTGCGCAGGTTTGTTTTGGCGCTATGCTACATTTTATAATTTTAGAAAATAACATGAGTTTTCCTCAAAATCTGACTATATCTGCTGAAATACTGGTTTTAGAGCAATAAATAAGCCATTTTAAAGATCAGAAAAAGTTATATTATAAGATCAAGTCAATTTTTAAAGTTATTAATTGTAAAATTATTAACAATTGTTAATTGGAATCTCTGGCTATAGGCGAGTGAAAAACATAATTTAACAAACTAAAAACACAAAATCGAACTGAGAAAAAGAATAATAATAAAATAAAATGATTCTCTGGTTCACAAGGTGATCAAAACGCACTAAGCTGATTAATAACAGGATTTTATTTTATAATAATCCTCACAAACGTGTCCTTTCGTTTCCTGATAATCCTCGGCAGCTATGCTACCGTCAAGGCAAGGCTAGCATTAGAGCTATCTTCAAATTGTCAAATATACTATTAATATCTAATCTAATTTTACTAAGTTCAACAAACATGTTCTAGAAGTCTCGATTATTTTATATACTCCTATTATTTATTAATAGTTTTAATATATTTATGTCTACTCTACACAATATTTTTTAATCAATTATTATGTTATCAATAAAGTATGTGTCACTGCTAAGTATAATATTTTTCTTTTATGTATGTGTACGTATATATGAATATATACTTATATGTATACCAAGGTGTTATTTTCTTTTAATTTATAAACTAATTCATTTTATAATTAACATTAATGAAACATTTACATTATTTTACAAAGCGAGAATATCTAGATTCAATCCTTCCCCCTTATTTTTATACCCCCTCCCCTTTGATAAGATAATTTGCTAGTATCCCAAATTTGTAATTGATTCTAACTACTGAAGAAAAATTCTTAACATTTTTAAAAAGGAAAAGCAGTTGTATTTTGCTTCTGTATCTCCCCCTCCCCGTGTCATTTCACATCCCTTGGTTGTAATTGGAATTATCTTTTATTAATAAGAGTTAACTTCCTAACTTTAGAAGATCGGTCTGGGCTCAATTCCCCTTCTTTTCTTACTCTGTCTTTGGGGATAAAATTTTAGAAAATCTCTATTGGCAGTTATCAATATAATTTAGAAATTATTATACATACGTATACACACGTAGATTTTAAAGAAGTGGCCATGACTAAGTTAGTAAAGGTTGAGGCACGGGAAGGCGTGATTCATCAACTATTGTCTTAATATCTAAAAATAAATCTAAATATTTTTTTGAAAGCGCATGAAAAGTAATTTCTTTAACAGGTCTTCCTACAAATAATAAAATATTGTCCGAAGTATCTTCTGCAATTTTGGTTAATAAATATATATAAAAAAAA
>KZ651067.1:48443-64337 GCA_001010745.2 Gerris buenoi
TTTTTTTTTTTTTTTTTTTTTTTTTTTTTTTTTTTTTTTTTTTTTTTTTTTTTTCTTTATCATCTTTAAAATATTGGAATTATTAATATACTTCTTAAAATATAACATTATGTATTTGTTTAAAGATCTCCTAAAAATCTTTTTCACTATATAAGGCTATTATTAATATAATCCTCAGGGATAAATATATGATATAATTAGTGCTCTTATCACCTTATTATCAGTTATTGGTAATAATGGGAATACATTAATTTTTCTGCAAAAAAATATTTTAAATGAGATAAAACTCAATTATATATTGTTTTTTTCTTCCTTCTTATTTTACTCTCTAATGCCTGTCAGAAAAAAAACTTGTAATCGTAATCTATAAATTTGACCCACTTCTCAATCATATAGAAAGCTAAAACTTTCTTAAATTGTGCGTCTTTCTGATAGCATTGGTTTGAACAAAATCGTTTAAATTAGGCGATAAATCAATAAATTCCTTCATTTATATGGAGAATTTAGAGGTAAAATTGGAAAAAAGTGTCAATGTTCCAGTTTGGTGTTATTTATTCCAGCTAAGTGAGAATGGAATTAATAACAAGATTTAATGTGATGAATACTAAAAAGGAGAGAATAATATTATGTATATTAAATAAAATAAAAACGCGCTTTTATTAAGAATACACTAAAAAGGCAAAAAGTATTTTAAACAGCCTCAGTACTACGGGTGTAAGTGATCAGTGATCACAGTATATGCAGACGACACTAAAAATAAAAGTGTAGGGCACTTTCTTTACAAACCCTATAACATATTTTAATTTATGGGGTTTTGAAAAGAAAGTTCCCTACACATTTATTTTTTCTCATATTTGAAAAAATATTCTCATCGCATTAAATATTCTTTTACGCAATTCAGAATTTTAAAAATACAGAATTTAAATAAATGTCAAAAAAATGTGGATGCGCTTCCATACATTTTTATTTTCAGTGACATACGCATCGCATATACTGTGGCTACCGGTGGTACTTTGGTTAATAAAACTATTTTAAAATAAAAAATCGGTCAGAGACAACTCAGACAAACTTTCTCATATATGTACATTTAATTACTATTGGAAATTTCATCAAAAATATCATAAAAATAACTTCTCCCGGGCGGGGAATCGAACCCGGGCTCTCTCCATCCGCGTTTTAAGCTATTTTCTCAGGAACTAGATTTTTCCCGGGAAAACGGCTTATATCATTAGATTCGTATTTAAATTGACTACATTTTAGAATTTTTTAATCAAAATCGTCGGAACCGTTTTCGAGAAATAATTTTTTTTCGTGTTTTTTCAGAGTTTTTGGGGGGTAGCGCCCTCAAATTTGGAGTTAAAATTCATTTCTCGATTTCGCCTCGGGGTATGATTTTTCTGAACGTGTATGCCAAATTTCGTCAAAATCGGCCCAGTAGTTTAGGCTCCAGGCGTCTGCACAGACAGACAGACAGACAGACGACAGACGGTGGACAGACATTTTTTAAAAACCACTTTTTTGGACTCAGGGGACCTCAAAACGTGTAAATCCATCAAAATCTCCAAATCGAATTTTCGCGCCATCACAATACTTTCTCTTTTTATGAGAAAGTAAAAATATAAAACGTTGGTGGTGTAGCCTTACAAAAGCCTGCAAATATATCTTTATAATTATCTTTAATTATTTATTGTTTTAGCCTCGACGACTAATCATAAAAGTATGGAAAATACTTACGCGTAAAATAGATAATGCGTTAATATTATCAGATAATAATATTTCAAGAGAATTATTATTTCAATGACAGCCAATTATTGTAGTTAACTTTACTAATTTTAAAAAAATAGTTAATTGGTGGTTTAAATTTTTTTTATCAAGTGATTACATTAACTAACTTAACACAAAAAGTAAATATTATGTCATAAAATGTAAAAACAACTAATAATAACGCCTATAAAAATAATTATAATTATAAATCCAGACTATAATTATAAATATGGCAAAAAGTATGGCAATTAGTGTGACATATATATATTTCTCGCGTTACATTGAGTATAAAAAAGTATAATTGAGATAAAGTTTTAAACATTAGTGTAAAAAATTAGGAGTGGACAAGTACGAAGGAAATAAATTTGAGTCGAAGGTTGGAAATAATAAGGAAGCATCTAACCCGTAAATATACAGTATAATTTTCATCAAAATCAGACAAATTCGTAAAAAACAAGAAATCAAAAATGTATACTGATGTCTGAAACGAATTTTGTGAAAAAACAAATGAATCTCACAAAAATAAATAAACAATGAGAAAGAGTGAAAAGCAAGTGAATTCTGATTTACATTACAACTAAGCAGCAAAGTATGATTAAAAGCAAACTCAGAAGTCAAGTTGAATAAATAAATTGCTAAGTCCAGCCCTAGCTTCAATAAGCGTTTAGACTTTAGACTAAGATCTTGGCTAATCAAGTTACTTTGTCCTGTCATAGCTTGACTAAAAAATCCCGTCAAGTACTTGCCAGCAAGTTACTAAAAGGGTTTCTTCGGTCATAAGAATTAATTATAATTATTATTAAATACTTTTTTAAACAAAAACATCTATTGTTCACTTTTAAAAATCAAGATGTGCATATATTATTATTCTTTACTATCTTCGGTATGCGNGTCACGCCTTGTCTTCCTAGCCTTGTCTTTCTGTATTGTAAAGTACATCATTTCTAAATATTTAAATGAAAGTAATTATTGTATTCTGCATTTATTTTTTTTTTTTTAAACGGTTGTCAGTTTAATTATTTTAGTGCTTTTGACGATATTAAAGACTTATTTCATATCTATAAGTAATTTTATAAAATTAAAAAGTAGGTTACTGTTGTAATAAGTTCTGATAAAACAAATGATTACGTTTTTAATTGTCCTTTTTCTAATCATTAAGATATTAATGAAATTACAGGTTTAAATGCATCTAACAGACATAAACATTTACCAAAGTTTAAGTCAATCAAATATTATTTCCCATCATGCATACTAATAAAAAAAATAATAATGTGATTAAACACAGGGGGGAATGGAGTAACAAAGTTAAATACATCTGTTTCTCCCGGAAATTTAGCTTTTTACCTGTTTTTCCAGCAGTCGGAATCAACTAAGGAGTGTGTGTCTAGTTATATTATATTAATACGTGATATTATTAGTTGTAGAATAAAGATTGTGATATCATTAAAGCACCTATCACAAGCAGTGCTATAAAATGGTACTTCAAACATTCCTCTCTCTATCATTTCGATTGCTGGCATTGCTGCTACCTATAACTACCAAATCTCGTTAATTAATCATAACCCCCAAAGGTGTGTGACACGAAAACATGTAATGTTACATTCAAGTGGATTTTTATTACTTTATTGTTCGTTTAAGAATTAAATTAAAAAGAGCAACGTATAAATTAGTAAATCATATTTTGAGAGGTTCGAACTGTACAGCTATCTCCAGGTGGTTGAGACAACATGTTATCATAATTTGAGGTATAAAACCCTAAAAAGTTGCTTAGTTCAGACATAGCTTGACGAAGAGTTTAGACTATGATCTTGGCTAATCAAGTTGCTTAGTCCAGTCATAGCTTGACTAAACAAGTTGCTTAGTTCAGCCCTAGCTTGACTAAACTTTAGACTAAGAGCTTTTGACTAAGCCTTTAGACTAAGACCTTGGATAATAAAGTTGCTTAGCCAAGCCCTCTTCTACCTGTCCGTGTCGAGGGATGAGGGAGAGGCTTCCAGAGAAGTCTATTTTGGCATAGAGACATTCAACTTGGACGTCAGGGATTTGTCGCTCTCGAAACACACTTTTTATTTTCTCCTTCCTCGTGTTCGTCTGCCTTCTCATCCTGCCTCGCAGACTCCCTTAGGGATTCTTAAGTCGTCCAATCTTTACACATGTTCGTACCATTTGAGCTGGCCGTCTTTAATAATTTCTTCTAAAGGTCTTACTCCATTGCCTGGCCTTATGGTTGTGTTCCTAGCTAAGTCACGCCTTGNCTCATCCTGCCTCGCAGACTCCCTTAGGGATTCTTAAGTCGTCCAATCTTTACACATGTTCGTACCATTTGAGCTGGCCGTCTTTAATAATTTCTTCTAAAGGTCTTACTCCATTGCCTGGCCTTATGGTTGTGTTCCTAGCTAAGTCACGCCTTGTCTTCCTAGCCTTGTCTTTCTGTATTGTAAAGTACATCATTTCTAAATATTTAAATGAAAGTAATTATTGTATTCTGCATTTATTTTTTTTTTTTTAAACGGTTGTCAGTTTAATTATTTTAGTGCTTTTGACGATATTAAAGACTTATTTCATATCTATAAGTAATTTTATGAAATTAAAAAATAGGTTACTGTTGTAATAAGTTCTGATAAAACAAATGATTACGTTTTTAATTGTCCTTTTTCTAATCATTAAGATATTAATGAAATTACAGGTTTAAATGCATCTAACAGACATAAACATTTACCAAAGTTTAAGTCAATCAAATATTATTTCCCATCATGCATACTAATAAAAAAAATAATAATGTGATTAAACACAGGGGGGAATGGAGTAACAAAGTTAAATACATCTGTTTCTCCCGGAAATTTAGCTTTTTACCTGTTTTTCCAGCAGTCGGAATCAACTAAGGAGTGTGTGTCTAGTTATATTATATTAATACGTGATATTATTAGTTGTAGAATAAAGATTGTGATATCATTAAAGCACCTATCACAAGCAGTGCTATAAAATGGTACTTCAAACATTCCTCTCTCTATCATTTCGATTGCTGGCATTGCTGCTACCTATAACTACCAAATCTCGTTAATTAATCATAATCCCCAAAGGTGTGTGACACGAAAACATGAAATGTTACATTCAAGTGGATTTTTATTACTTTATTGTTCGTTTAAGAATTAAATTAAAAAGAGCAACGTATAAATTAGTAAATCATATTTCAAGAGGTTCGAACTGTACAGCTATCTCCAGGTGGTTGAGACAACATGTTATCATAATTTGAGGTATATAGCGTGTGAGACCATCACGTTCTTATCATTATTCCATAAAAACACCAACTACATATAACTGCCAAAAATTAACACTTCAATCATATCTCCTCTAACATTTAGATATCATAACAATATTATATTTATCCTTTCTCAAATAAGTTGTGTAATATGTATTATGTATATACAGGGTGGGGGGAAAAACGCACTTTTTTGCACTTATAGCTCAGCTTCTGTATCAGATAGAGATATGGGATTTGCGGCGCGGCGTCTGAAAACTACATTCTTCTACTTTAAATTTCATATCTATAACTTAAAAAACTATTGGGTGAAATACATTCAATGACGATTTGAAATAGGGTCATAAAAAAAGGTCGTTGTCTGGTATTATAGTATTGATAGAATGAATTACCATTAATTAAGTTAATTGAGGCGGGGGGTGGGGGGTCTTTGTAGGTAAGTGGGAGGAGTCCCTCAGTGTTATAACAAACATTGAAGATGTGTTAAACACATTGTTGCCTGAAATTGAAGATCAAATGCCAAATTACACGTAAAAGCAAGATGGGGATTGAATTGTCCCATTGCTCATGGCAAACAATTCAATACTTCCAAGAGAATTGCCCAGACTTCATTCAGCTAGACAAGTGGCTGCCCAACAGTCCTTACCTTACCTAATCCAGTCCAATTGATTATTGATTACTATGTTTGGGGTTGGTAAAAACAATAAGTGTACGTGGAAGGCAGAATAAAGGACGTTGATGAACTTCGAATGAGGATTCTTCGTCCGGGATGATATGCGTCAATCAACTTTTGCAGAGGCCGTATCCCACAGAAGAAGGAAAGGAGTGCAGGCCGTAAAGGAGAGTGAGGTGACGTAAATGAACCAGAAGGACAGACAATATTGAACCATATAACAAGTAAATCTGTAAAATATGCATTAAGTTTTTAACATTCACTTTTTAAATTCATTAATCAGTCATTTTGTTACATTAATTTATTTAATGAAAACTACCCGGGTATGACATTTTTTAAAGCCTAGTCAACACTAGTAGACATGTTGCGCAACATGTCTATAGACGGCCTAATAGACAGCCAATAGACACGTTGCTCAACATGTCTATAGACGGTCTAATAGACAATCTATCGACACGTTGCTCAACATGTCTATAGACGTCTTCTGAGACCGTCTATTGTCTAGGTCAAGCGTCCACACTAGTAGACACTTTGCGTAACGAGTCCACCGTTGCACCGTGTCTACCATTTCGAATTGAAAACCATAGACATGCGATTTTTGGTCTAGCAAAGAGACCGTAGACGCCGATTGTCTATAGACAAATTGCTAGAAATTGTCTCAGAGACCAAAATCGCGCAACATGTCTACGTAAAGTCATGTAGTGTGGACTAGGCTTTGACCATAATCCAAACCGATATTTATATGAAAATTGTTTTGACGAAAAGAATGACTGTTATCAATGCACTAATAAGACGATACTTAAGGAGAGTTGATATGAGCTTTCGGCTGATAGTTACTTCCTAAACTAAACTCCGTGGCTACTTCCTATAACTTCGTGGCGCAACAGCCCTTGAAGAGTCTAGCCCTAAGCCTAGGCAGGCTTACAAAAGAATTATAGATTATTTTATCTATACATATACGCTAATACGACGACGCTTAAAGTGATAGGAGCAGATAAGAGCTTAATGCTGATACTTACTTCCTAAACTAAACTCCGTGGCTACTTCCTATACCTCCGAGGTTCAACAGTTCATGAAGAGCCTAGGCCTAAGCCTATCAAAGGGCTTAAACAACGTTGAGAATAAGACATGACCGAAAGAAATTCACCTTATGAACACTAGATTCAGGCGGTCCTCGGTGATCTGTAAAACGTTTCTTCAATAGAAATAATTTGTTTAATCTTTGAATGGACGGACAGACAGAAACACGCGTGAAAATATAAGGGTCCTTGGCTTTTGCCAACGGACCCTAAAAAAAATTAAGAAGAATATCAATTCATGGGCATTGAACTTAGAATTGAACTTATTGTATATTTCAGTGGAAAAAAATTTGTAAGGTATAGATATAAAATTTAGATTAACCAACTTACTAGTATTTACTACAAAAAAGGTACTTTTGATAAGAATCGATTACTCTCATTCTTTTTAAGAAATTTTAATTTTACAAAATAATTAAGTTATTAAAAAATAGTTTAACAAATATTATTTAGATAAAAATAAAATATGACTTTAACAAACATGCCTATTCGTTTCGGCGCATTTCAAAGGATTTTTGTTTTGCGTTATCAGTATTTTTAGTTATTACGGTATTTTTCAGGTATTGTAAAAGTTGCCTTTACACAAAAATTAATTTTGGTTCCATAGTTTAATCATTCAAAATTGTAACTTAAACTGAAAAACTTACTATGGTAAGTTTACTTAAATCGGCTAAAACCCGGACCCAAACAACATGTGGTAGGATTTTGTAAAGACCTTTTATAGACTCCCTGCAGCCCTGCATAGTATATGGGAAAGTAATGTTAATGTTAATTAATCAAAATTGATCCCTCAGTTGAGCCTACTTCCGAGTTCATCTGTTATGATTTACTGTCATCTCCTATGCTAGAAAGTAAATAACAAGCAAGGATATATTTATCTTTATTATTAGAGTTAAGTAAACGTCATTGAACTAGACCTTGACCGTGGTATACTCACTGCATTGAGCTGAATTACTTTCAAACAAGCTAGACATGCTCTTGAACGTAATGACGGTAATTACGACAAAGGAATAAGAGGACCCGAGTCTTTATCTATTCCTCTAAACATACTCTCAATAGAATAGGCCTCTAGACCTATGTATAGACGAATGTCAAACAATTTTTCCAGATTATACTGTATTCCTACGTATAATTAGATACAAAATCTACTATAAATACTAACAATAATGAAAAATGGAAATAAATATAAATTAGTCAGTGATTAAATTGAATTTCGTTATCCCGGAAAAAAATCTAGTTTCCGAGACACAAATAAATTTGTCTCCACTAAAAATCAAAACCGGTACATGTAAAATAGACTGCCAATTAGTGTGGCACATAGCTTCATCGCATCCTATCCCTATCATGTACTTTATTGTTATATTACTTTATTGTATATGGTTTATTATGTAAAACTATTTTTATAGTTTTAGCGATCTTTAACAATTCATAGCGGTGTCGCTGTTGGTTTTACTAAAAAAAAATGAATATTTGAAAATAAATTGTTTGTCAAAATGAATAGATGAATTTTGATTTTTTTCCCCACCTAAAATTCCAATTTTAAATTTGTAGTTCACGTTTACGCGAGCTTTGCACGTGAACGCTTGTACGGATAACATTGTCCAACGAACTCGTCCTGGGCATTGGTCAAATGAACATAATATCTACCACATTTTATAAAAATCGGTCGACATTTACTGAAGTTATCCACACGTTTCATGATTCGCGGACACACTGACCGATAGACAGACAGACACGAAACCAAAAATGTTCCCTGATGTCTGAAACGGATTTCTGTCTTGGAATTTTTAAAATCGGAGACATAAAAGTGTTTCGTTCTCAAAAGTACAATACTTCCGTTACCTTCGGTAAGCTCGAAAGCAAAACCCCCTGCTAAATAATTTTAAACAATTTTTAATAATAAGAGATAATAAGATATTTTGGGATTTAACCCGGTATTTTTTACCGACACCAATCCGGGAGAGAGGGTTAATATCATTATTTATACGAGAGTTTTGTCCGAATTCATCGAATCTTTTTTTGGATCCAAAGGACTTTTAAACGCGAATTTATAAATTGGTATATAGTTCCTTGTAGTAGTATAAATTCTTGATTAGTTGGGTCTTTTAAGGAAATCAAACGCCTCACATTTGCGATATTGCGATCCCTCTTTGTTTGTTAAGGTCAAAATGTACAGAATTTAAGTTGAAGTATGTATGTAGAAGTAGGTATAGAAATGTGTTGTTTGTTGTTCTTAGTGGTTTTCTTATTTTTTTATTCTATGTTAAATAATATTGTAATTGACATTACCTGATTTCAGGTCAATTGACAGAGAGAATCTGTCCGATTTTGATTAAACTCTTTCAAAATCAAAATACTTTATAGAAAACAATAACTTGACAATGTAGACAGCTAGTTAGATAGATAGAGAATTATCCAAGGAGGGATCGAAATATCGCAAATGTGAGGCATTTGAATTTCCCTAAGACCCAACTAATCAAGATCGAATTTATATCCAGTATGATAAAAATTGAAACATCATAGTGACTTAAAAAGTTACAAAACAAAAGCATATTTTTCCCGTAAGAGGGCTAAAGTCTAAAGTTATTAAGAAGGTTATAGACGTAATGATACGGTTTACGTCAATGCATTAGGTAATATTTAGAGTTTAGAGTGATGCTCTTCTAAATCTGCTTGTTTTTTATAAATAGTTTCAGCTCAAATAATTGTACTGACGAAATTCAATTAAGGACAGTGTTATTCCTCTAAATCTGCTTCCCAAGGGTTTCACAAAGTATAATAGTTTTATGCTTACTATAAATAAAATTTTGACACTTTCTCTATTCTCTTTGTATTTGAAGTATTAAGGATTAAAATAAGCACAAATGTAATCGGATCATCTTTATAAAATAAAATAAAAAAATAATAAGATTCTTTCAGGTTAATGAATGATTGAATTAGAATTATAGAAAAAAATTCTAATTGTACACGTGTTGAGTTATAAGGCAATAGAATAACTTATGAGAATTTATAAAATTGATAAATGAATAAAACATGAAGAGTTTTCCTAACTAGTTTATTCAAGGTTTATTTTTAATTATACATTATACATATAAATAAATATTGATCCTGTCCACCAGAAAAAAAATAATATATAAGTTGATTGATTATGTGGAAGGAGATCATTCTGAATGATAAACATCGAAGGTAAATCTAGATCAGTTTTACAGTATAAGTTTACTAAACTTTGAGACAAAACAGCCTGTGGATGGACAAGTACTGCCCAAGTGCTTATACGAATACAAACATGATTGAACATACTTATTCATGATTAAAATTGACCCAACTACTTAAAAATTGAAAACCACAAGGAACACATCCTACTAACTTATCTAAATAAAAAGACGATTTTACTGCTAATTTTATCTCTTTTTGGTCTGATCTGATAATAATTATTTTAGTAAGTAAAAGAAACGACAATGAAATAATAATGAATAATTTAATTGATAAAAAAAACTTGCAAACTCTAATCATTATCAACAATCTTAAATTGATTGATAATTTTAATATAAAATTATAATTGTTATTATTTTTTTCAGGAACGAAACTGAATATTGCGAACAGACGATTACAAGGAGTCAGATCTTCCAAGATGAAATACTACCAATTAAATATTACAGACTATCAGTCACGTAAGTCTAAAGAAATAATTATTAATTACGAAAATTTTAATAATGTCTAAAAACATTTACATCCTAATTCCTAATGCTAAGCAAGTCCGGTTCTGAGTCCTATTTCTCATATTCTCATAGCAAACTCTAGGGGCTCGGTCAAAAAGGAAGTGAACTGTACTCGCGGACAAACGATCGCAGTCTGTCGCGGACTAAGGTTGTGCTGTCAGTACTACTCAGACTGGGGTGACTACTTGACATTAGTATTTAGGTACTCAACTGAGTGTAGAATCTGTTAATATAACTTGTATATTTGAATATATAGTTGAGATACATGAATTACTCGTGTACACTTATTACATTACTCGTGTATCACTTATTGGTGTTGGTGTACCACGAATGCTTTCTAATGTGCTTGCTCTTTCATGTGGTGTGCGAAACCGTTTCGTTAATTACTTAAACTAATTAAGTTCACGCGTATCATTATTAACAAACGCACTTCCGCACAAGATAAATTAATATAATTGTTGTTTCATAAGTCATGTTTTTTAGTCCGCCACGAACTCTTAGGAAAATACAACTGCAACTGCTCATCCGTCGACGGCTTGATTAGTCCACCGCGGTTGAATGATCCGTGGCAGACAAACCACTTTCTGTTTGACTTATTTTAAAGAGCTAAATTAAGCTCACATAAATGATGTAGTTTTATAATGTCAGTGTTTTTAGAGCTATAGATAGATATTTATTTTTTAAAAAATAATAATAATGTGGAATTCTATATAAAATAAAGACAGTTCATAAAACGACCCGAGGTGGACATAAGAGAATTTGAGGAACCTTGGACCTTAAGGCTTCCATACTCGGTCAAAATGTGTGCACAAACATCATGTTTGCGCTAACATTTTAGCCATGTATAGGGCTGCTTTGACCGTGCGTATGGGGGCCTTAAGGGAACACTAGCTACCATGATAAGGTAAAATGTATCTTGTTAAAAATCTGCGTTAGACGTTAGACCCAAATTACAATACCTATCGGGACAAAATCACTTAACTCTTCTATAGCGTTTTTACAGTGGGCAAGCCAATTGGTAATAGTGTAGGAGGCGCCACTGAGATCGATAATTTCCCTATTATTTTCTCCGATCGGGTAATATACATGGGCGACGACGAAGGATGAAATGATACGTTATAGTTCTAGCCGTGGCGAGAACGTGGTCCCCACAACGAGATCAGTTCGTACAAGAGGGGGGTACAGTCCATCAGCATTCAACATCCTCGTCCAATTTCACTCGGAATAAAATGAACTGACTCTTACTAGTACGTCAAACAACAAGCTAACACACTATCACTGTGACAGACAATCAGCAACACAAACCCTCCATTGCCTACCGCAAAAACCTTGCTGCTCTCAGACAACCCGTCCTAGAATCAGTTGAAATCTCGACGTCTAACTAACTGGACGACACACAAACCTTCACACTGTCCACTCAACACACACCGGCTCTCAGCAAAACTAAATTAAATCATCCATGTACATCTGTCCCTCCTACATAAATTTGACGGTAAGCTTAAATCAGTAGCTCTAAATGAGATAAACTAAAGCTTCTACATAATACCGCTAGTAAAATTTATTTTCTTTTACATCAATATTTAATAGTCAACGCACTAATTTAATTAATTATAACAAAGAGGCAAATAATTTAAAGAACAATTACTTTAAAATATCAGTATAAGAGAAAGCTACCAACAATAATTGTGAAAGTAGGTACAGTAAGAAATAGGAAGTGATAACATAATTACAATTGAAATTTCGGACAAATAATAATTAACAGAAAATTCGGCTCCTTCCTCAACATGTACTTCGATCATTTTTTTGAACAAGTCTCACAGAAAAAGTTAGTATATACATTTTTTATTTTTTTTTTAATTATTATTTGGTTTTATTTATATTTTCATAATACACAAACACATTCCACTTAATATAATCATTATTATTTTTTGTGTATACACATTACCGTCTTTATTTGGCATATTAAAAACAGCAAAATATAAGTTTGCTATTTTCAATAAAATTAAAATTTATTTTTCAATAACAATGGGGGCTTTTACCCTGCCTATATCTTTTAGATCTTTAAATGCGCAATTAATAGTAAAATAATGTCACAGGGCTATGACCTTGCTATCAGGCAGCTCAGCCTAGGGGACAGCGTGTTATTATTTGACCCCTTGCAAGGGAAAAATAAATCTTGAAAAAGATTTCTTGGAACTTACTGAGATTGAGTCACTTTTGACGTGCCTATAACAGCGGAATGGATTATTTCTTTAAAAGCTACGTTTGATATGTTATCAGATATATAATGTTGACTTTTGTTTAATTGATCAGGTAAAAATGAGCTCTAGTGCTCAATGATATTTTATTTGTATTTGTATTAATGAAAGAAGTAAAACATACGCATGACATGCTAAAGCATTCTTTAATTCTTTGTATAAAATGATTTTAGTAAATAGCGCATCCGTGATTATTAAATTGAAGTTAGAATTATTGGATTTAAGCCTAACTAAACAGATAATTAATCATTTTACTAACTTCAACCAATGCATATTCAGTGCACAAAACCGGTCTGTAATCAATTATTCACTATTCTATTAAATAATTTCCCTCACTATTATTCCGCAAANATTCACTATTCTATTAAATATTTTCCCACACTATTATTCCGCAAAGAGAAGTACTTTTATTTTTAAAAATTATTCATAAAAATTAAATTTTACTATCTTTTAATTGTCATTTTAGCAAAATAAGTTCATCAAACTCTTAAAGACAACAAACATTAATACATCAAGATGTTAACCGGTAGATGCAAACGTTATCGAGTGTCCTTGGGATTGACACACTATTTGGAACAATATTTTTGTCCAGTTTCTGTCTGTCATTCAACATTTTTGTGAACCACTACATATCTTAATCGCCCAATTTAATATAATAAAAATTATATGATAGGAAATAAAATTTTGGATTAGTCATTGCAAGTTCCACGTCCCACATAAATTTCAACTCTCTGCGCAAATTTATAGTATTGCTTAACAATAAATGTAACCCAATCAACTCTGCTTTATTAACACTTATAAGTTTAAATTTTGAAGAAATTTAGATGATTTGTTGAAAGTAGCCTACAGATGGTACAAAAATAATTTTAACCCTCCGCACAAATTTAATATTTCATCAAAATAAGTGGGGCCAATTGGGAATCGAAACATATCCGAATTTCAGGGGCCATTTTTAAGAGGAAGATATACGCTACACTACCTTGTAGGGTAAAGTATTATTTTATGGGAAAAAACAGTTCCTTGTAAGCCTCCTTAAGGAAGATTACTTCCTTTGACTGTCCACTTATTTGGACAAACAAAAACGGTAACATAATAACGTTTGCCTTCATCAATCTTTGGGCAATCATCGTCAATTTTTGGGCTTCTTCTCCTTCTATGTGCACTTGTACACAGATAAATCTTGCTCCTGTTCATATTCTCTACACACCCCATGTGTGTGTTTTATTATTCAAACAAAGGCTTCAGGTACGACTTTTCATGAACCATTTCCACATAAGCTACAAATTAATTTTAACAGCTTTCAATTATTTTTCAAATAATTATTAATGTGTTATTTTCTAATTATTTATTTCTTATTACCTACTAAAAAATGTAACTTTTATTTAATTTTCTTTTAGAGGAATAAGTGCTTTTATATAAAATAATTTATTATTTAATTGTTGTTATGAGTGACTTATCATTTATTTGATTTTAAAGTTAATTGCTACCCGGGAATGTTGATTTCGACATACATATAACCAGATAACGATACTTGTCAATATGGTCAAAATAATATACCTATATATATAAACACACAACACACACACATATAAAACTAAAAAATAGAAATGTGAAAAATGCTGAATTTTTGCTAGTAACAGATGATATATAATGGAAAAATCAACCCTATTACAAAACAACTATTGGTTAATTAAACTATTAGTGAATTCTATTAAATAGTTAAAATATTTTGAATCTTGAAGCACTAAATTAAAACTAAGCTACAAAATTTAACGTAATATTATTTGTTATGTTGACCTCAGGAAAATTCGCATGGTGTCAGAGTACCTGGGACTGGCCGTACCTCTTATAGTCACAGTATGTTACACTTGGGTTAAGCACCAGAGTTATCTATTGGATTTCTTCAGGAAACACGCTCGCCTCGCTCTCCTTTCGTATGGTAAGTTAGGCATGAAAGCTAACAAGAAAATTTTAACACTTACTAATTTCAAATTTATCGAAAATTTATCATCACTTGATTTTTAACTAACACTTCATAATTAAGGTCAATATTAAGATTTAATTTTAGAATAGGGAAGGTCCCTTGAGTTTACCTTCCAAACTGTCGAGGGAAAGCATTAACTAACAATTCATAATTAAGATTTCTCTAAGTATTGGGAAGGCCTTGAGTTTACTCTCCGAACTGTCAAGGGAAATGCATTAACTAATACCATGAACTCAAAACATCAAGCAAGTGGTGACTACGCCTTACATTTCCTTAGGTTAATTCGATTACTGTGTTTTGCGATACACGACCCTCATCCGCACCGGACATGAGTGTCCAGGCCTTTATTCAGCTAAATTTATGTGAATAATTTATATAATTTAATGTGGTTTTATAGCAACAAACCCGAACCGATCTTTTTTTTACCTTCTCGTATAAAGAGAAAGTACTGTGCGCGAAAAATGGGGTACGTGGTACCTCGGAACTTTTCCTCACTTCAGAGGCCACTAAAGTGGCCTCTCCTGCTGCTTCACAGCGGCAGGGAGCAGCATTGGACGTGGTCAGTACTTGGATGGGTGACCGTTCTAAACTAACTGATATATTATAATTCTTTTGTAAAAAAAAACCCTTATTTTTAATGCCTATATTTTATTTAATTACTAGCTGAATACCCGTGCTTCGCTACGGAGTTTTATTTTAATATGATAAGTTTATAAACTACCATCAAGAAACATTTAAATTATTTTACTATGCGAGAATATCTAGATTCTATCTCTCCCACTTATACTTCCTCCTTTTTGATACGATAATTTGCAAATTTACCCCCTTCCTAAATTTAAATATGACAAAACTATACATCTAATTTCAAGCTAAAATCTAAATTTCAAGGATCTACTGCAATTGGTTCCTGAGATACCGTCTTGGCGAATTTTGTATATAAATGGCCACAATCTTAATTAAAGATGGCGGATTTTAAAAATATTTCTACAAAATTGCATGGTCATAGGTCTAGCGGTTTCAAAGATATCGTGATGTGTCCGCCATCTTGAATCAAGATGGCGGATTTTTAAAATATTTCTTAGCGAGCACCTAGGAGGTAAGAGGAACACACCTACAAAATTTCATGGTCGTAGGTCCAGTGGTTTCAGAGATATCGTGATG
>KZ651067.1:65366-110990 GCA_001010745.2 Gerris buenoi
AAAAAGTTGATTTTCCGGGCGGCACAACTACGGTTAGGACTGATTTTTCTGCCAAGTTTCAACTCTCTAGGTTAAATACCTTGGGCGCTACGATGATAACACACATACATACGTCATGCTAAAAACCACTCAGGAGGTCATAAAAACACCTAAAACGGATAATTCCGTTGAAATCTCGAAAAAAATTGTTTGGTGAAAACAATACTTTTCCTACTATTAGTAGTGAGGAAAAGTAAAAATTGAAAACGGTTCCGACGATTTTGATTAAAAAATTCAAAGATGTAGTCCGTTTAAATACGAATCTAACGCTATAAGCAGTTTTTCCGGGAAAAATCTAGTTCCTGAAAAAATAGCTTTAAACGCGGACAGAGAGTGGCCGGGTTTTATTACCTGCCGAGAAGAAGTTATTTTTATGATACATTTCAATGAAATATTGAATAATAATTAATGTAGCTATGAAAACTAATAAATGGAAAAAACTGGGTTAAGTAAATATGAACTCGTATGTGAGAAAGTTTGTCAGAGTTGTCTCGGACTGATTTTTACCTTCAGATTGTACAAGAGGTACAACATTAGGTTCTTTATTCATAACGTATTAACAAAGAAGTCTAGCCAGTCTAACCGATACAAAGCAATAAGAAATCAAAAGTAAAAAAAACTTAATTATTATCACCCATTAAACCCCTTAATTTATTTTTTAACCCAAATATTTATTATATAAGGACCGTTCCTTCTTTAAATAGTGGTAAACGAAGATCTTCTCAATTGTCTAATATCCTTAATCCTGATGTTTATATCATCCTTTAATTATTAAATAATTTTGCTCAAATAGGAAGTTGATTCCAGGTAACATCACAGGGCCGGTGATGCAAATTTTAAAGTTTTCTTGCAGCAGAAATTAAATTAAAAAGTAATTTTAAAAAAATGTATTGTCTGGTTACCTATCCAAAGAGAAATACGTGTGAACGTAGAAGAGGAGAGGATTTTGGAAATAAAAAATATGAGACAAATGAACCAACATTAGCTAAACTTGAAAATATATTTTTCAGGTGATGCAAGTATCGGAAATAGAATATTACAAAGAAGGTCTTAATAAGTAGCAAATTGATTTCCTTTCTTAAAATTTAAATTTTTACTACTACTAAATAGAGATAGATAGAAAATATTATTTATTTGTTTGGGCTTTAGTATAATGTACTACGTACTACTGCGGTATTATAATCATCATCTATGGCGCAACAACCTTCAAGGGGCCAGGACCTACTAGACGACTCTTCATAACTATTGTTGTTATAGGGGACACGGAGTCAGCGCGTCGACTCATAGTTCAACCAACTCATAGAGAATAAAGATAACACATTAAAGTTTTCCGGTAGAAATCGCGTAGTAAAATTGACCACTTTGTAGTGAAGAACCGCAATAGCGAATATGTTAACCACTTTAACAATGAACTATTATTTAATGACAGGAACAATTCTTTATCGTTTCTTTCATATCAATCCAACATTAGATCGCAATACAGAACTGGGGATCAACCACTTTACTTATCTAGTCCATTGTGATCATCAGTGTAAAACATCCCTCTCCTCCTTGGGATTCGAAACAAAATCAAAATGGTTCAATGATATGTTCGTGTCCTAGGTCCAAAAAAACTGGTGTCAGGCGAGTTGTGAGTCAGATGCAACCATATCCTCTTCATCTGTTTTAACTATTATATTACTAATAAGGGCCTAAAGGGACCAGTGTAGTTGCGTGGTTAGCATACGCGCAAAAACTCGCCTGAAACCTATATCTAGTGGTGGTTCGAATCCCATAGAGTTAAGCCATGTTTTACACTGAAGATCATATCATGTAGATTTGCATTGGGCCGATCCCCTTCGTTCATTTATTAAAAGGAAGTTAACCAGTTTACTCTATACTAGTGTATAGACTATGCCTTTTGGTTTACAATACAGGCCTACAACAAAACAAATAGCCTATAATAAGAAAACACAATTTTAAAGTGTAATTTAATGTCACAATTTTGTTTTGAATTCAGTTCTCACAAAAAAATCGGTCCGACAAATTTGAACTAAACTTTTTCATATATACCTACATAATGATACCGAATTTAAAACCAATCTAATTAATATAAATTATTATTAAATATATTTAAGAAGTGAAGCATGTGTTTTTTTTTACATTTCATTTTGGATTTTGTAGTTCATATATATCATATATATATCAGGGGCATATGTAATTCCGTGGGATTTTGAGATTGGTGGCGATGGATAGGTAATAAGCTGTAGAATCATGTACAATGTACAACCCGGTGTTTTGGTCCCAAGTGTGTCTGAGCCGGTATATGACGTCATATTTCCAAGATGGCCAAGACGTTGATTTTATCAAGATTTTTGTGAGAACATTTTTTATTCAGAACAAGACAAGGAACAAAAAACGTCCTTACAACAAATGTCGTAACTATTGCCGTTTTAAAAATCATTGCAGAAAAATAAAAAAAATAAGTTGAAATCAGTACATATACATAATACATAAGTGCTATAAAGGAAAATAATAACATGATTTTGAGTTTGAGCACTATACCATGTGCCCCAGAAGTTATTTTACAATTGGTACGCTGCGGCTGTGACAAGGGACGCAGTTCTGACAATTGCAAATGCCGGGCTCAAACACTCAGGTGTACAATGTAGTAACAATGAAAATGACGATCTAATGCAACTGTCGGACTCAGATGATGACTCATAGCTCAAAATCATGTTATTATTTTCCTTTATAGCACTTTTGTTTATGTAGATACTGATTTCCACTTATTTGTTTATTTTTCTGCATTTATTTTGAAAACGGTAATAGTTACGAATTTGTTGTAAGGACGTTTTTTGTTCCTTGTCTTGTTCCGAATAAAAAATGTTGTCACAAAAATCTTAATATAATCAACGTCTTGGCCATCTTGGAAATATGACGTCATACACCGGCTCGGTCACACTTAGGACCAAAACACCCGGGTGTACATGATTCTACAGCTCATTACCTATCCATCGCCACCAATCTCATACTTGCTTCTTTAAAAATCCCACGGACTTAAGTTTATTGACAAATGCCCCTACACTATTGAGCAAAATAATTAAAGTAATTTCCATCAATATCTCGGAAACTAGATTTGTTCTGGAAAACGATTATTATTTATATAATGAAACTCGTATTTAAAGTGTCTTTAAAATACTTTTTTTAAAAAATCAAAATGGACGAACTTTTTTTTTTTAGAAAAATTCATTTAAGAGGGCAGCGTCCCCAAATTTAGACCTTTAATTAATTTCTCGAATTCATCTCGGAGTATGATTTTTCAAAACATTTATGCCAAATTTAATCGTTTACGGCCCAGTAGTTCTGCATTCTCCAAAAAGGCTCTCAGCATGATTAATGCCTAAACTGTTGAGCTAACACATACACATGCACAGACTTTTTTTAAAAACCACTTTTTACTTTCTAATGAACGTATTGTGTGTCGAGAATAAGTACTGTGATGACACGAAAATTCGATTAACTGACTTAATTGACTTGAGGTCCCCTAACTCCAAAAAAGTGTTGTTTTTTTTTGTTGTTGTTTTAAATGTCTGACTGTCTTTTCGTCTTTGAAGACTCGTGGGCCTGAACTACTAGGGCGAATTCGATGAAATTTGGCATAAAGATTAAGAAAAATCATACACCGATGCGAAATCGAGATAAAAATGTTAACTCTAAATTTGGGGTAATCCCCCAAAAACTGAAGAACTGAAATTGGAAATAAATCATTTCTCAAAAAAAAAAAAAAAACGGCCCCTGACAATGGTATAGAAGTACAATTCCAAGTTAGATTGTAATATGCTCTAAAGGGGCCCATCGCATCGACATTGGTACAAAGATAGTTCCATGTAAATTTTTTATTTTTTCTTGTTTTATTTTGGATTTGGGGTCACCGTTGATTTTAAAGGCAATAAACACAGTTTTTTACATTCTTATTTAAAGTTATGCTCATGATAAAATTATTTAAGTTATGATAATATTTGCCTAATAAAAGTGAAACATGTTCAGAAAAGTCAATTAAAATTTAATCTTTACTATATTATAGTAAATGATAACGTTTTTTATAAAAGAATAATATAACCAGAATATCTTGTAAAATATAATAATGAAATAAAATGAAGATAATGCCCGCATGAAGATAAAACAATCAAAACAATATTTAGAATATGATAAATAAATAAATGCGGCAACATTAATTGAACTAATTAGTAATATTTATATTTTTATATTATTANGGGATTCGAAACAACCTCAAAATGGTTCAATGATATGTTCGTGTCCTAGGTCCAAAAAAACTGGTGTCAGGCGAGTTGTGAGTCAGATGCAACCATATCCTCTTCATCTGTTTTAACTATTATATTACTAATTAGAATCATTAGTAAAAGACAAATCAAAGCTGCCAATCAAATAATCACAGTAGCGTTTAGGAAATATTTTTTAATGAGTTGATAAAAGCCTGATAATAAAAAGATAGTGTTACCATTCACATTCACAGTGGACAAAGGATATGCTAAACCCGCAACACAATGTAATTCTTAATGTCTATAGTAGATACTACTAATTTATCTATTTACTCAAGGTTTTTGATCCCTCTGTGTACAACTCTATTGACTAGGATAAAAGATAAAGAGCGATAACGTTAGTCCTATACATAGATGGATTTTTTCAAATAAATATTTAGGTTGTATTTTTATAAAATAGGTTAAGGTGGAATACAAACGCTGCACTTGTAAATTGAGGCGTTCACTGCCACAATGGACCAAGTGCCATTTTTGTAAATACTAGTTTTACTCATATTTTAGTAATTTATTATTTTTATTTTCGGAGAAACAACAGCCCAATTCTAGTTAAAAATATTTTCACTAGATGTCACTGCATTTGTACTCAAGCCAATGTGAGTTTTTGAAGAGCCACAAGAGCCCAAGTATACCTTAAAAATAGTAAAGCACTTGGTCCATTGTTGCAGTGAACGCCTAAATTTTACTCAGGATTTTAATCTTAAATGTTTCAAATTTTGCAAACATGGTATCTTAACTATTTAGAACCACGCCTATAGATTTTTGAGTCTCTAACCAAGCAAATAATTACAATTATTGTCATAAGCAACTTCAAATGAGTCAGGAAAAGGAAGCCTATAAGAAGTCATATACATTAACCACCTAATTTAATTGATCATTGTGCATATAAAGAGTAAACTGGTGCCCGGGTATTGTCACAAGAGTATATATAGTAGTATGAGCAAATTTTGAATAAATGAATTTATGAATTTTAACACATATAAATACATTAATTTACACTTTTAAACAAATAAAGGAATACATTTATTTCTATTTTACATAAATAGAAGGAAAATCTTAAGTAGAGACTTCATTGATAAGGAGTATAGTTATCATTGTTAGGGTTATTAATAAGATCTAAAATATATTTTAGTATTATTCTTTAACTTCATTCTCACCAGAGCAGATCTGTACAATAGTTCTTCCTATAATATGCTGCTGCTACATCTTCTCTCATAGTTAACGTCATCTTTTGGTAGAGCAAATTACATTTCTTGATCTATCCCTTACATTCCATTTTAACTTAAGTGCTTCTTTTATCGGGCATTCAGTCTTGTCAGACGTCTTCTTTTCCTTGTTTACTATCTTTCCTCCTATTATACGACTTAAATTTGAGAATAGAACTCTACAGTAGAGCTAAAATGTCACTTATGTAAATGGTTTTTAATTGGTAGAAGACACCACATTGATAAGGGTATTTATGTTTCTAGGGGGAATGCTCCACGTGATACGCATAGAGACTCTTCTGCGATTGGTGAGAATCTTTGAATCAGGAACCTTAGATGACAGACCCGGTGCTCAGGAGAAACCCGAGTGTGTTGAGTGTGAAGTACTTTTTGATCCTGGGCCGGATGTAAGGAGTGCAGATATTATCTTCATCCATGGGATTAAGGGGGCTCTCACGAAGACATGGAGGCAAGGAAGATGGGGACGTGACGCTGTTAGACTCAAAAGGATAGGAACAGCTAGTACACTCGGCCCAAGTAGTTATGAAAATACAGATGATGACTGCCTTGCATTTGAGGTAAATACAACTGATATTTAAAGATGTATGTGAAAAGGGAGGGTTAGGAAATGGAGTAAGGCCCCTCAGTTTCTCATTCTTAACACCAATTATTCCCAAAGTAGTGCTGAAGTGTGCTTATTTATTTAACTTTTATTTTTATGTATATTTAATATGCAGTTAAACCTACCCTGTCTAAGCTGGAATGTCACGGTTCTAGAAAATATTTCACCTCAGCAGGTTTCCAACTCATACAGGAAGCTATTTTACGTGGAAAGATACTCCATTGCAGTTTAGACAGGTTTTACTATAATATAAATATATAATCATTATTAATGGATCGTAAAGGTGAGTTAAATTAACAATTGGTCAATTTAAAAAAGGTTATATTTCACCCATTACGAGCATNTTACAGAGAATTAGTGGACATAGTAAAACGATGCCAAAATAACGACAGGCTGATGACTGTCTTTTAAAACACTTTAATTATTATTATTTTAAATTTATATTTTTAATTTAGAGAAGTATCTTGATTCCAATATTTGAAATCAGTCAAAAAAGCACATTTGAAAGTATTTTTTAATTTTTTTTATGTAGAGTAAAAATATACAAGATGAAGATGATGATAGTCAAGATTCACAGGAAGATTTGGAAGAAATATTTTCTAGAATTAGAGAGAGACAGGATATCCTTTACAAGGAAAAGAAAGGTGCTTCAGCAGAAGGATACGATTCCGAAACAAGTTTACGCTTAGGAGATAAAGATTATGAAGAAAAAGAAACAACATCAAAATGTTGGCCAAGAGATTGGTTACCCCTTGACTGCCCTACAGCCAGAGTTATAGCAGTTAATTATACAACAGATCCCTACCTCTGGAGTCCCTTCTGGTCAAATGTGCCACCAAGGTAATTTACAATTATTTTAGCACAGTAATAAAGATCCAATATAATTTATAGAATTTATTAGTCTTGCGAATTTAGTGGTCTTGCAAGAGAGTAGTCTTGCATTCTTGATTGAATATTACCTGAATTCAGGAGAAATTATGAGATTTGGAATGATTCAAAATTAGAAATTTCCCAATTAAACCACTACAATGTGACACAATCTTCTACTATGTCAGCTTGAAAATCACCCAAGGAGGAGAGAACTAGTTGATTAAAAAATAGAAGTGTCTTAAATAAACCAATACAATCCATTGTAATCTTCAAGTCAGCCATAATGAGAATGACACAAGGACAAAGGAGAGGTCGAAATATAGTGAATGCTACATATCAGGACTCACAAAATCTGAGTCTTCTTTCAGAAGATCTAGATGATTAATTAGAACAACCTCTTCTATCTTCTTTTTTTTAAATGAAATCTCTTCATCATATTCTTTTCTCATTATTATCCTAATTTTTCCATTTCACAGGAGTACACTTCCAGAGAGGGCATGGGAGATGATAGCAAAATTAACTTGTATGGGTGTTGGTGAACAACCTATAATTTGGGTTGGACATTCTAAAGGAGGTCTTTACATCAAACAAATGCTTGTTAATGGTACGTAACACAATAAATAATACATTTATAAAAAAATTTAGCCATATTTAAATTTTACTACTTTTTATCTTAATTGTTTTTACAGCTAATGAGTCACGAGATGAAAGGGACAGACAGATATGTGAAGCAACTAGAGGTATTTTATTTTACAGCGTTCCACATAAAGGATCAAGACTTGCTAAATTCAACATACTACCAATGATTCTCAAGAGAAGTGTTGAACTCACAGAAGTACAAGACGGTATGTTTCATAATATGTGTTAGTTTAAAGCAAGCTTTTAATATTCACTTATTCTGTCTGTTTGTCAGTAACATTTACGTGTCCTAGGATAACTTGAGTAAAAGTTGACTGATACGGTTCAAATTTAGTATAGATATTCCTTTGACTAATGCTCAGGCTAAGTTTGTTGGATAGAGTTATCTGCCCAAGAGTTTGCACGCATAAACGCATAACTCTTGCATAAACGTGACCTTCAAGTTTAAGATTGAAATTTTATGACAGGATAAGATTCTAACATTACCTATTTGATGAGACAAACAATATTTTTAAATACAATCTTTTAGTAAGACTAACAGCGACACTGCTGTGAAGTGATTGCTAAAACTATTAAAGCAGAACTAAACTTTTAAAACAGAGAAAACTAAGTTTTTAACAATATCTTACTTATCAATTTTAATACGCCGGGGAAGTGTGACGTCACTTACGTAAAATAGTGTGTGTTTTTAGGTTAGCTGGCTCATAATATTGAATGTACCACTGGGTTTTATCAGTGGTTTTATCACAGGTTGGTTTATTCAGGTTTTATCACTTTTTTTGACTTATTAATAATGATACTAATATATGATAAGGTTAAAAACGGTTAAAAAAGCTTATAATAGAATAAAAAGAGGAAAAAACTATGAAATGCATACAGAACACTAGTAAACAATGGTATATTATGAGCCAGAAGTCGGATAACCAGACGAACAATAGTTCAGGGCGCATGACGTCACAGCAACCTTTGTCACCTTTACGTAACCTCTCTGACGCGACGTATGAAATCATCTAATGTACCTACAATTGAAACATGCACATACAATTTCAACTTGATAGAATTAAAAGTTTTGTGTGCAGTGAAGTGATACATTTTATAATAGTTGAAAGGAGATGTATATGTTGAATGGAATAGTGCCTTGGCTCCCCTACTGACTCTCTATTCCATTCATCTTCTTAACTATCAAGCAATCATGATAAACAAAATTTCTTAATATTAAATATTTATTGTTATTGCTTCAATTAAAGAGCCACAGGATGCCTAATATGTATAGATTATAACGTGGAAAGTATCTCAAAGGATACTTGTGGGAGAGGATGCAATAATCATTTTGGAATGAGCTTATGAAAATTTGCAGGTTTGAATCCTCATCCTGCCACTACTGGCTCTATGAACCTCTATCCCACCCCCAAAGAATAGAACCTGCAACAGTTATTACCAAAAAAGTATAATATGCAGGAAATGTTAGTGTCATATTAGCTTGAAGTGTCAACTTACAAAACAAACGCCAAAATTAGTGGGCATAATAAATTGTTATGTACAGTTTAAATAAATAACTAGTAGTTCTGTGAACAGTAGACCTCGCTCGTTAAAATATCAAATCGGGGTTTGAGCTTAGGTTCAAAATTGTGTGCGAGTAAGGAAGTAAGTAGAACGTTTAGTCAGTGTAAAATCATTTTGCAATTTATTAATTTTTTCACTTTTTCCAGGGACATCNGTGAGGATATATTGAGCTTAGACAAGAAGTTCAGAGCTTTGTTAGATCAACCTGAAAACAAATTCCTCATTAAGAGCTTTGTAGAGACGAGTCTAACACTCATGTTTATCTTATATGTCAGGGTTGTATCTCTTGAATCTGCAGGTAAATAACAAGAACAAATAAATAACAGTTTACTAAAGCATCTTTCAAAATTTCCTAAAAATAGAACAAAAACAAAACAACAAACAAACCAACTAAAAAAAAAGAAGATAATTTACATGGAAGTGTGATAAAAAAATAAATAAATACATACATATATAGTACAAATGTACAAATATCTTAGGATGTGCAAAATTTATACATATTACAAAAGCTTAAGAAACTTTGTAACCTTTGAAAAAAGTTACAAAACTATGCAAATATGTCACAGCTTCTGGAATGAAAGGACCTTGAAGGTAATTCTCAAACAAAGTTCAATGTGCTCACATGTACACAGAAGCAACTTTCCTCTTTGAACAAAATCAAATAACTGATTATGTTGCATTGATTTTATATAAAAAAAAAAAAAAAAAAAAAAAAATTGAGGGGGAAGGGGGGTCAATTTTCAAGAACAAAAGGTGCAAAGAATAATTGGTAAAATAACTAAACTTAAAACAAAGACCTCGCTGCGCTCGGTCAATTAAGTATAAGCAATATAGTTGAAAACAGTGTCCTCTTATGACTCTAATATTGTAGGCTCTTCCACATTCTACATTCAATATGTTATACATATGCCTTAATTTAACTAATGTGTTTATTTTTAATAGAATGATTAATTTTTGTTCACAGATTGTGAGGATATATTGAGCTTAGACAAGAAGTTCAGAGCTTTGTTAGATCAACCTGAAAACAAATTCCTCATTAAGAGCTTTGTAGAGACGAGTCTAACACTCATGTTTATCTTATATGTCAGGGTTGTATCTCTTGAATCTGCAGGTAAATAACAAGAACAAATAAATAACAGTTTACTAAACCATATTTCAAAATTTCCTAAAAATAGAACAAAAACAAAACAACAAACGAACCAACTCAAAAAAAAAAGAAGATAATTTACATGGAAGTGTGATAAAAAATAAATAAATACATACATATATAGTACAAATGTACGAATATCTTAGGATGTGCAAAATTTATACATATTACAAAAGCTTAAGAAACTTTGTAACCTTTGAAAAAAGTTACAAAACTATGCACAGTGTCCTCTTATGACTCTAATATTGTAGGCTCTTCCACATTCTACATTCAATATGTTATACATATGCCTTAATTTAACTAATGTGTTATTTATTTTTAATAGAATGATTAATTTTTGTTCACAGATTGTGAGGATATATTGAGCTTAGACAAGAAGTTCAGAGCTTTGTTAGATCAACCTGAAAACAAATTCCTCATTAAGAGCTTTGTAGAGACGAGTCTAACACTCATGTTTATCTTATATGTCAGGGTTGTATCTCTTGAATCTGCAGGTAAATAACAAGAACAAATAAATAACAGTTTACTAAAGCATCTTTCAAAATTTCCTAAAAATAGAACAAAAACAAAACAACAAACAAACCAACTAAAAAAAAAGAAGATAATTTACATGGAAGTGTGATAAAAAAATAAATAAATACATACATATATAGTACAAATGTACAAATATCTTAGGATGTGCAAAATTTATACATATTACAAAAGCTTAAGAAACTTTGTAACCTTTGAAAAAAGTTACAAAACTATGCAAATATGTCACAGCTTCTGAAATGAAAGGACCTTGAAGGTAATTCTCAAACAAAGTTCAATGTGCTCACATGTACACAGAAGCAACTTTCCTCTTTGTACAAAATCAAATAACTGATTATGTTGCATTGATTTTATATAAAAAAAAAAAAAAAAAAATAATAATAATAAAATAAATTTAAGAGCAATATGAATCAGTAAATATTGATCATTTTTTGAAGTTTTATTCACAAGTTTAAGTTCTAGAAAAACTCAAAAGTAGAAGCAAATACTAGCTAACCCTATGGTGCAAAAGCTTATCATGCAGCGGCCAAGACGGGCATGCACAATAGATTAAAGCCGTTCCAAGCCGACTTGTGACAGTGTTTCGTACCGTCCATGAAACTGTTCCAACCTGGGCAAGGATCGTTTGCGAACAGTTCACTGTACGATCCCAACGATCCTCTGACAAAACCATGGACTGGTTTCTCTGACATGCGCAGTTATGTCAATAATCACAAATATCAACAGGAAGGTTCCCTAACTGTTAGGTTTCCTTGAATGTTTTTTAATACAGTGCGAATTATAGTCCTAAATCCGTTCTAACTTGGACATGATTTTATTCAGTACAATGTTAGCACATGCGTATAAAACCTGTCCTAAACAATTCCCGAACGATCCGCGGGACGATACAAAGGACTGTACAAATAGCGGGGTTGGAACAAACCTACATACACAAGGAATCAGTAAATCATTCCATAAGCTGCATAAACCTTACAATTGGCACAATCAAACCAATACCACTGCAATAATTATTATCTTGATTTATATAATTATTTACATTCTATAATTCATTTTTATTTATTGTTTTTTCAGGCAATGCTTCCTTTACAGAGAATTAGTGGACATAGTAAAACGATGCCAAAATAACGACAGGCTGATGACTGTCTTTTAAAACACTTTAATTATTATTATTTTAAATTTATATTTATTATTTTGTATTAACATTCCTAAACCAGGGTGTGTGTATATGATACAAATAATTTATTTTTATTGTTTAATTGTTGTTATGATTTTATTATTTCAACCTGATTCAATTTATGATAGTCATTATAATAATTGCTATTTTGTACTTCAAAGGTTTCATTATTATTTTGGCCTATAATAAAAGTAAAAGAATGAAGTGAAAAAAAAGAGGTCATACAAATATATAAATAGATAAAATAATAATAAAATAAGAGAGAGAGAGAAAAAATAGTCATTAGAAATATAAAAGGTCTAGTTTAGATAATGTGAAATAAAAAAAAAAGTTTTATCAATTCAAAAGGAAGAAGGTTCATTGTGCGAGCAATCAAATAGTGATAAAGAATAAACAGTATTCGAAATTTGCATAAAATTAATATTCACTATAAATAATAATTCATATATTTATTTTTCTATCTATGTAAAAATTCACTTGATGATGTTGGGAATTTTCCAACAAGTACACAGTACATATCATCACAGATTTCAAACTATGTAAATCATTTTTTTACTAGGTTTCAAGCAATATAAATCACATTTAGAGAAAAGATTATTAGTTAATAATTACCTATAAAAAAAAAAAAATAAATAAAAAATGAATTAATGAAAATAATTATAATTATATGGACAAAGATCCAAGATATATAAATATAATAAAAATTAAATCTATCTTATATTAAATTTTATTAGCGACTCAAAATGTCAATAATTACAAATTATTAAATGATTTTATTTACATTTAAGGCAAAGCAAAAAAAGAAAAAAAGGATAAAAAATGGCTGTGTAAAAAAAATAAATGGTTTTAAATATTTGTTAGTAGAATATTATATTAAATATTTGAATTGTTAATGTTAACCAAATACATAAAATGTTACCTAAGAAATATTATAGTCATGGAGATGTTTTATTATTATTATTGTTATCCAATCATTTGATAATTACCACTGAAAAAATTGGTTCTTTCGACTAGATTTACCTTTGTCCTTATGGATATTAAGGAATTATGCATAAGAGATAAACAAAAAAGGGAGTAATTTTTATTTGAAATTAAAATTTTTAGAACCGTTATTGAGATTGTATTTTTTTCTAAGATTTTTCTAAACATGTATGCCAAATTTCATCAAAATCAGCTCATTAATTTAGACTCTACGTGTAATTTTTTTTAAAAACCACTTTTAAAGAAATTTATTTTTGTCACTGCAGACCAAAAGAAATTATAAAAGATTATTAATATTTAACCTGAAATGATTGCTCTGAGGCTTAAGCTGATTTACCAGCAGATAAATTAATTTAATGTATGTAAGTGTATGATTTGGTACTAAATGGATCTATATATCTGTCGAATATTAAAAGCTAGATAATTATATTATTACCTATAGGTTTTTTCTTTTTACTTTTGGTCTTCAGGGGTAATAAATTATACAATTTTTCTAGTTTAAAAAAGGTATTGTATCATTTATTACCCCTGAAGACCAAAAGTAAAAAGAAGAAACCTATATAAATTAAAGGGGACAACACAGAGGAAGAAATAATGAATTATTTACCTATTTTAAATTTATAAATAATGAAACCAAAGAAATCATCCGAAAAAATGCAGTTTTAATATAAAATAAGTCAGGAATTTTTCTTGTAGACAAGTGTTTGAGAATGATTATTTCTTTAATTTATTGTTAATCAATATCAATAACTCCATGATTATATTTATTTTATTATTATTAACCACAATTACAAACTACTTACACAGATTACGACATAAATAAATCTGTGAAAATGTATATTTTTTTAGAATACCGTTCAAGTGATATTAAACCAAATCAACGATACACTAAATTTAAATAATACATATTTTGCTACTTATGTAACTAATATTGTTGAAAAATATATAACATTTTTGCGGTGATCAAGTGTTTTATTCTTATCCTCTTTTAAGAGACAAATAAGATGTTAATTATGTGGTGGGGAAAAATTATTATGTAGCTGGATAATAACATAATCGATGTCTTATGATAGAGAATAGAGTAAAATAAAGAATTGACTCATAATAAGTAACTTGGGTTTCCAGTGAAATAGCAACATGTATTTCACTGGAAGGTGTTAAAATCCGACGTTTTGCTCCCACTATTGTACAACAAGACATACTCTACAGTACAATTCAGGAAAGAAGACGTGCGTTGACAGAGCGGGAAAGTTTGACAAATTGGTGGGAGAGATTTTGGCGGGCAAAAGGTTGAGCCAACTAGGCAAAAATAAAAATAACCGTTTAAAACAGACCTAGTGGCTTTATTTTTACCCTCACATAGTTTGGCCAATCTGAGTGTCATCTGATTCCCCTTCCTGTCAACGCACCTCTTATTTCCTGAATTGTACTGTAGTTGCTCCTTCCACTGAACATCACAGTGCACCATACCCCTGAAAATGCTTCCAATGGTGGAAACAAAAAGTTCAAATCCTTCGTGCCGCGGATTTAATAAGAAGAAAGAAGTAGTAGTAGTTACATAAGGTAAGTTTCATTTATTATACAGATATCAAATGATTTTCAGATTGTATGGTCTCAGACCATGGGCGTATCCAGCTCAAAACGGAAGGGGGGGCNATAGAAAAGCAGATGGGTATTCAATATAAATAATACATTATTACACTTTGTAAGTTGTAAAAAATGTTCTAGGATGTCGAAACCCATCAGGTTAGCTTCTGTAAAAGGATGAAAACAAGATGAACACACATCCCTAAATATCAAAGTGTTGTTATATAATGTAGTGAATCTGTAAAGTGATGCCAGCGCTGTATGTGGCCGTATACCGAACTACGGATCGACAGCGTCCTTTTTATTGGCCATTTTATAGTTATTTCAGTAAATTTTATTCAATTTTTGATGGATTTTTAAGGTGTATTTAAAAATAAAAAAACTAGTTTGTAAACAATAATTTTTGAGGATTAGAAGAAAATTGTTTAATTACAGCTTCCACTAGTTGCTCCTTGTTAGCAAAAATATATATTTAAAAATAAAAAAACTAATTTGTAAACAATAATTTTTGAGGATTAGAAGAAAATTGTTTAATTACAGCTTCCACTAGTTGCTCCTTGTTAGCAAAAATCCATTGTCGGTGAATGCTTAACATGGCTAACCCATTTAACCTGTTTTCACCAATTGTACTTCTTAGCCATGTTTTGATTCGGCGAAGGTACTTTTATGCTTCTGTCGGCCAGGAATACGAGTGGAGGTATGTCTACATTTAAATTTCTGCACGCCGCTGCATGCAATTGATAAGCATTTTTTCTGGTTGCTGCAATTCCCTCTCAGCTAATGATTCCATTGCATTAACAATATAAACGAAATGATCCTTAAAAACAGGGATGCTTTTGTATTTCTCTGACCACCTATTCTAAATAATTTTGGAATATTGGCAAGAAGCTTGCGTCGTAAAACAGACTCACGAAAGAATTTAATTCATCTCCTTGATAGTTCCAACGCAGTTTCGAATTTCTGGGATTACGTTTAAGATCTAGAATACGTTTAAGTCGTTCACGCCATGTTAAGCCTGTTAGAGGAGCAATGGAAGTAGAAGTCTTTTTTGTACTTTTTCCACAAGATTGCCTATACACCTCCTTCTTTCCCAGACATAGTGGATTATCCGTGAAGCCTAACCCCACACAGTTATCAGGGTCTGGGTCTAAGGTTGACACAAAATCTTCAATAGCTTTGGCAATACTCATTGCATTAAGACCTTCAAGCTCTACAAAGCTGGAAATAGAAATTGAGTGCGGAATAGAAGAAACAAGAAAAGGTATTGATGGCAATAATAGTACATTACACGTCGAGTGTGGCATGTAGCATTTTGCATGCGAGTGTAGAGTTTGCACCCAAGCGACAGTGAGGGTAGTAAAACCACACGAGCAATGCAAAATGCCGTTTTCGCTCGAGTTGCGTACCGTAATTTATCTACAATTGTTAGATTTTAATAGTAAATACAGAAAAAAATAATAAACTTCCAGTATGTAAGGTCGTATTTCCCTTTTGATAGAGATGACATTAATTTATTAGTTGTATTTTGTGCCGAATTAATTATTTCAGAAGGCGTATTATTCTCCTCATATTCGTCATAATCACTTAAATCACTCATTGTTTTCTGTGTTCTCATTGTTTTCACTCATTGATTTACACAGTTACTTTAATAAAAGAACAGCAAATTAGTTTCGGTAAATGTAAAAAAACTCGCTAATCGTGCGTAAAGTTTATTCTTTACTGCGCTAGAGTGGTAAAGAAGAGAAATTTTTCAAAAGTATGTGACACCCATGCGCAATTAATACAGGTGCGTAAAGAATCACTTTCTACGAATCTAAACAGAGATACAATGTTTATATTACGTATCAATCGTAGATAAAAATATTTTATCTACCACCACTTCAAAAGTAGTAATTGCACTGACTCTAACCACACATTCATGGTAAATAGCGCTTCTGTATTCTGGAATATTCCCGCAGTGTCATAAAAATGAAATAAGGCGAGAGGGATGAGAAAATTCCAGAAAACTCATATTGTCACAAGCAAGACGACTAAGCTCAAACTATATCGTTTGTCGCTTAAAAAAAACGTTTGTCTCATTGAATAGATGGGAATCCTAGCCTTAAGTTCTAAATAAAGGTTGTAGGTCTTAAACTAAAGAGACAATTTCGATGAGATTTTGTATAAATCTTCAGAAAAATCATATCCTGTGGCTCAAGATTTAAATTTTAGGTATCAATTTGGGATTACCCATATTGATTGGATTACCCATATTGAAAACTTATGGGTAATCCCAAACTATATCGTTTGTCACTTAAAAAAAAACGTTTGTCTCATTGAATAGATTGGAATCCTAGCCTTAAGTTCTAAATAAAGGTTGTAGGTCTTAAACTAAAGAGACAATTTCGATGAAATTTTGTGTAAATCTTCAGAAAAATCATATACTGTGGCTCAAGATTTATATTTTATGTATCAATTTGGGATTACCCATAAAAACTCTACTGAAAACTAGATTTATTCCGGGAAAAATCTTGTTTTCGAGATATTGATGCAAATAAATTTGTTTTTTTTGAAAACAAAAAAGAAAACCTATTGATCAGTTTTAAGTATGTTTAAAAATATAACAATTAAAGGAGATATTATGGATTTAAATACAGCATCAATTATTGAGAAAAATTTGTTTGATTTATCAGACCTATTTTTTGGTCCATCTTGGAAGGGGGGGCAGCTGCCCCCCCTTCCAACGCGGCCCCTGCTAACGCGGCCCTGCGATAACGGGCCCGTTATCGCCGCCACTGTGTTCTATCCAACCACAACTTGTTCTTAAAATGGTTAACATTATTTAAAAAATGAGTAGAGAAGAATTGCAGGTTGAGTACTTGATATTCTTTGCAACCTTCTTCAACATTTCAAGCTCTTGTTCATTTTTATTTTTAACATTTGTGTTTCAGAGAAGTCTAAAGATAAATCAAAAGGGAATCAAGGAAAATATTTATTTGGTCATTTAAAAAAAAAAAATATATATATATAATATGTACATAAAAAAATATAAATACATAATACAAGAAAGTTTTAACAAGTAATAAATTAAAGCATAAATACATTTAGAAAATATAACAAAAGCATAAGTAATATAGTTTTAATTATTGAATGCTGTCTAGAGCTCGTAATTATTCAAATGATTATTCATTTTAGATTAAATTAAAATATCCTCGTTGGTACTGAATATACAATGGATGAGAAAGTAAGATCAGGGTAATATAACAACACTCAAACAAAATACAGGATTAAGGAGTGGCATTTAAAGGACTTCAACTTTAAAAAGGGGAGAGGAGGAAATGTTCAAATTGACCGATGAAAGTTATAAAGCCATGGAAAACAATTATTATACATAAATTGAGGGTAATTAACACTTTTGCAAAAGTACTGATATGAAACACTTTATCTACATATTTAGGATATCCATATTCTTATAAGTTCTATAAAAAAAAGGTGGTGGCAGCAAATTAATGTGTATGGTGTAAAAACCTAACTAAATGAGGTCTACTATCTAATCTGAATATCTGAACTACTATCTCAATATACTAGACTGGTCCCTATCTCAATCTGAAGACCAAGAAATCTATTAAGGTATCAAACACAGAAGCCTACTCAATAGCCTAGGACTTTATTGTTGTACAAAATATATTATGTCATAATAAACAATCAAATTAAATAGTTTATGAAAGAACTGAACAAAAAACAACAGAAGTTAATATCATCTACTCTAGTATAATCAACTGCTCCATCAAAACTTCGACACAGTAACTCTTCTCTTAGCTAATAAAACTGAATAGTTTTGATGCTACTGCAGGAATGTAGTCAAGCAAGACAGTGTAGAATAATGACAAAAGTGAAGGAGGTTTGGGTAGAGAGACACTCTATCAAAGGATGGGACGAGAAAAAAATGGCAAGAAACTGGTCTTCTTCCCTTCATATTATATCAACAAATAAATGAATAGATAAACAGATAGCATTATCAAGAAATAAAAAAAGGGAGAGAATTTTTGCAATCAATAGTGACATATGTTCTTCATGTCACTGTATTTTGTATTGTAATAAGAGTATATAAAACTCACTATGTTCTAAACGCATTGTGGACCTGTCATGGACCACACTTCTAAAATTAACCCCAAACCACTTGTTCTATGTTGCAATGTTTAACGATAGTAAAGAGCCTTTAGAATCGATGATGATATGAAGTTGATTACAAAAAATAGAGTTTGTGGTGCCCTCGTGGTACCTACCATATTGTTTCTGCAACCTTCTAGTTGGCTGCCAATTCTACATAGTTCAGTTCTACATAGTTTGAACCAATATTTTATTTTTTATTGTTTAAACTAACTTTCAGGGTATTTTTATTTACTGAAATAAGTTTTTGTTTTGACAAATGCATCGTGTCTATTGGTCTGTCACATATGTATGGCTTTACTAAATTGAATCAAACATTTTGGTTTAAGAGAACCTTTTGTTCATACTTGTAGTTTTATGAAGTATACTTGTTTATCTTTTATAAACGATCAGCTCAGTTGTTACAGAAGAAAAATACAGATATCCTAAAAGTGAAGATTCCAAGGCACTTTGTGGTTTTAGGGCGGACCACATTTGTTAATACCTAATAGCAATTGTATTATAGAAACCAGACAGGTAAAGAACAATTAATTAAAAAAGTATTAATTTATTAACGTTGCTGCATTAAGTATATAACGTTAATATAATAATAAGAAAGAATTGGGTATACGCTTTGTGGTACCTATGTGGACCACCTTTTTAAAAATTTCTGGCTTGATTGAAGGATATATAAGTTTTGTATTATTTTTTTACGGGTCTCCTATACACTGCTAAGAACTTAAGAAATAGGGACTATAGGGACTTAAAAATTTTAAAGAGTTAAACTATAAATAGATTGATCTTCTTAAAATATTTAGCAGCAAATATAGATCATATGTTAGTCTAAATGAAGGTTAAAACTACATTTGAGGAGGAGGAAACATTCCCCTTCAGACATCTGCCCCTGGCATACTCTTGCCCAAGTATTGCTGGTTTCCTATTAAATATTTAAGTATAGTTGTTAAAGAAATTAGATTAAAGACTAAAATTAATTGATCATGCCCCATTTAAATTTCTCCAATTATACTTAAATTAATATAAAATGGTACCGGAGAGAGGAATGAAGAAGGTATGAGGAAGAGAAGGATTAACTTGATTGCACGATAAGTAGAACTTATTTGTGTAAGGATGATAGAGGTTTGTTCTCAGTTGGTGAGCTGTTAAAACAAGATAACTGCATGTACATTCGAGACTTAAAACTTTTCAGCAGCTCTTCTATAAGTCTATGAAAAACAAAAAACATTCAAACTTTAATGTTAATAAATTGATTTGAATAGTAAAATTGCAAATTAAACAAATCTGAAACAACATAAGGTATATCTTTTGTTATAGGTAATAGTTCTTAATATATCCTTTGCCCAGTATTTATACTATTACTAGGCTTCCACAGTTGGTCGATGTGACCTTCTAGGTCTGCGGTGGTGACCACTAAAGGGCCTATGAAGGGTTTAAGTGCCAACACTAAGTGCAAAAATGTCAAGACCTAAAACCTTCATAATGTGGTCACTCCTTATTAGAACTTGCAACTATAGTTAAACCTTAAAAGTATTATCTTAACACACAAATGGAAAATCTTTCCTTACATATAAATCTTCATCCTACAGAAAAATATTGAATGTATGATATGATAACCAGAGACGGGAAAAAGTCATAAACGTCATAGTCATATGATTTTGTCATAAAATGGGGGTTTCTTGGAATAAACGTCACACAATGGCCTTTTTCCTCAAATATTTAGCAAAAAGTTTTTGTTTTCTTTTGTTAAAACAAATTTTTATATTGAACATTTGTGGTCCGGTTCCAGGTAAAAGTGCAGTTCAAACAAAAAACCCTTTCACCAGCTTAAGGAAAGGCCTGGGCTCTTAATTCCCTGATCACTTTCGGACTTAACTAATGCGCTTATGCATACCTGCAACTAGAGAGACACCGAGGGTCATCCCTAATTCCAAACTAGGGCTAATTATTAGTCCAGTCATTTTAGGCGAAAAAAAAGGTGGAACCTCTTAAAAAATACTGGTGAAATTTTTTTTTTTTTCAAATACCTTTATTTTAGCACTAGAAGTAACGTCCAGAAAATCCATTGCAAAATGTTGTACGCTAAGCGAATTATTCAAGGTCAAAGGTAAAAAAAAAAATCCATTNATGCTCAGTAAAAAACTAACTAATTAGGTATTCATCTATAAATAGAAAACAAAGTATTGACAATAATTGTCAGTTCATCAATCATTTAAAATTATTTTGTTGTTTTATTAAGTTGTTAAGTCATAAAATTACTTGAACTAGGTAAGTGCATGATTCCAACTCCATAAGAGAAAAATAAAACTTATAAAAGTCAGTAAAGTTAGAGTGCAAAAAAAATTCAACACATCTGGGATATAACCCAGAGAAGGAAAGACATGCTTACGTTTCTGACCATACTGGTGTGAGAAAGAAGTGCATCAGCAATTTAAAACGACAAATATTTTGTAAAAAGTTATCATTATAAAACCATTAACAGGTTATTAAACATTAACCTCTGTTTCCTTGAGTTAGGCTAAAAATAATGTAGCTGTAATCTTATCAAGGTGCAGTTAAGAGACAATCTACGGTCCTTACGGAATTTATAGTAGAATAAAATGAAAATTAATATACATACTTAAATTTTTTTAAAAAATCATCATAAGATTTAAGGCAATAAAAAAGCTTACTTGTTGTCACTCGCTTCTAACTGTGGTAATGATTCAAGTGCTTCATTGAAAAAAGCCCTGGAAAAAAAAAATAAAAAAAAAAATAATAATGTTTTAACTTAATCTTGTGATTGATATATTCAGAGGACGAATTACAAAAACCTTGCATTCAAATAAACAGTTTGGCAGAAAAAAATAACAAATTTCAAAACATATTTTGGCCCTGAAAATGATACCATCTCCTGAATTTTAATGATATAATATGAGCCATTAAGAATACAGAGGCAACAGGCTTTATTTTATATTTAGAAAAAAAAAAAAAAAATTTACTTCAAGATCAACAAATCAAAACAAACATTTATTTTTATTGGAATAAATGTGGTTGGCTTAGCAATAATGCATAATTTTGGGGTGAGTCGTCGCTATCGGGACACTACTTGATTATGTTAATGATAATAATTGTCCCAGATCGGCCATTTATCATTGATAAAATAAATTTACAAAAGTAAAATGAGAATTAATTAAGTACTATAATTATATCTTACACAGCCTGTTTAGTAGTGTAAGGTGCCAGAGCAAACTGTATGGCAGCAATATCGAGATGTGCTTGAACTGCACCCTGAGTACTCATAGTGGGTACACACAGCATTAGCCTTGAAACTTCTTCAGCTACTGTCTCTACCATCTGCTGAAGAATAGTACCTTTCACCCATCTACATCCGCGTTCCAACTGAAAAACAATAAATTAAGTTTGCGATTCTATCTAATGAGAGGTATGGGATACAAATGTTTATTAGGATATTTAGCTAAGAGTTGGTCGGATCTAAACTGTTATCAAATATTGAATTGAAATAGTGCGTACACTATATGAATAATTAAAATGTAAGGATACCGACCTCTGCATGAACAGCAACAATATTCATGATGATTTCCTTTGCGTAGGGCTTAAGATCAGTAGGAGAGAGGTCTGTATCCCAACCAAAGTGACCTACATACATAGATGGCTCAATTGTGCCAACCAGTGGGTCACTTTTGGCCTCCAGATAAGCTTGAACCAGATGGGACTCAAGCTCAGTAAGAGACCTTTCAACAGACCTTTTAATTTGAGTCAGATCAGTTAGATGAGGGGTGAGCAGGTCACAGCAATTAGATACTATAACTTCTCGACTGTACCTGCCATTACTAAGGCATCCTACCACTCGCTCTTCCCACTCCTGTTAACATAATAAACAAAATTATATACAAAAGATAAACCAGTCGGTAATAAACAATTCTTAAGAGTGACTTATTTGAATCAGCTCGAAAAAATAATCGACCCCAAATTCTAGCAAGTCCATATTAAACAATATTGTTGAACAAATAATCACCTAAATCTTAACAATAACTTACAACAACGTTTTGGGTAGATGATGAATTCCTTGAAGGTACAGATGAAGCCATAACTTGTGATAAAGCTTTAGACCTCTCTCCCTCCTCAGTACTAATTGAAAGATTCTCTAAACACTGAGGACAAACAAATAAAATAAATTAATAAATAACACAAGATTCTTTTAGAGATACAATAGAACCATTTATTTATAATAAATGTATTATTAATTAAAAACACTGCAAAAGAGTATACAGGTATGTTGAGTATCAAATATATAACAATAAATAATCCGTGATGCGACAGCCCATAGCCTTTATATACACTATAGGCTAACATATTATGTAATGTATGACTGGGATTAGTGTGTTATTTTATCAGCTGTATAAACTAGGGTTGGGACATCGATGTCGATGTATCGAAAACATTGATGTATCGGACTTTAAAACATTGATGATTATCGATGCATCGCACCCTAAAAAATGGACGACAACGAAAATCGGGAACCGATGTCGATGTATCGAAAACATCAATGTTTTCTTTCGATGTTTTGGCTAACATTGATGTTTGTTCTTTCGATGTCGATGTATCGAAAACATCGATGTACCTATCGATGTCCCAACCCTAGCATAAACCTTATAATTTACCGGATCGGAAAAAAGCCACTTTACTTAAGCACCTCCCCATTCATATAGCAGCACTGGGTGAACACTGATTGTGGGGCACCTTGCTAGAGTCGGGAATCAAACTCGGACTCCATAAGCAGTCGATAGCAATGAGCGACTAGGGACCTTGAGCATCAAATGCTAGGAAACCTAAAATAGGACTAAGTTAAGTGTCAAATTTAGTTATATTGTGTTTTGGGCAAACATTATAAAGAGTAAGAGAGAAATATCAAACATAATAGTCATTGAGATCCAGCCATCTTGAAAATCTAAATTTCATAACACAATGTAATCTTAATATAATTAACATACACAACTGTATAAAAATTTGCAAAATTAATTATTTTCTTCTCAAAGAATTTTTCAAGTTTAGAAACATATCTGTTAAATTTACAAATAATACAGATTTGATTTCTAATAGATAGTATTGGGTTACCTCAACATATGCAGCAAAGCAAGATTGAACCAGATTAAGTACTTCCTTCCTAGCAGTATCACTATAAAACAAAGAGCCTTCATAAGTAGCTTTAGAATTAGATGTCTCTTTCAGTGACATGGCGCACTCACTTAGAACTGATTCTAGCATCTTTGGCTAAAAAAAAAAAAATAAATAACATCAGTCAAGTTTGCCCTTTTTCTTTTTTTAAAAAAAAGAGATTTAAAAAAAAGTATTCTATTCCCTTAAGTTAGTATAAGCTCAACAGCCTCACCAGTTGTGTAATAGAGCCATATTTTGAGTCATACTCAAACTTCCATTCTTCTTTGGTCTCAAGGCCTTTTATTTGTTCTAAACTGTTACGAAGAACCATTTTCATAAATAATAGCCTGAAAAATGACATTAAAAATATTTAGAATCATAATGAATGGTGTTTGTCGCTTAAATTATGATTGCACCACCCTGAGCGCTTGAACTGGTGTTAGCATATGGCTTCGGTTTTAGATTTATTGATCAGATTAATTTTTATCAATGACTCAGAAACCATCACCCGTGTACTTCAAATAATTGAGTAAAAACTGAAAAAAAAAAAAAAAAAAAAACAATTTAGTTTGGGTAACTTTTGGTAATTTCTAACAACTTTGATTTACCAAATATAATAGTGGCAGGAGCTGCAACACAAATGTTTAATTTGTTCAGCTTCTAGTTCAAATAAGCCCAACCACTCATATTAATTGGTACAAGGGAGTCCTTACAAATTCTTTTATATTATCCAGTTACAACTTGATTTCAGATGACATTTACCTGAGATCGTTAATAAGAGAGAGGAGTTGATAGAATGAGTTATCCTGAACTGAAGGCATGTTTACAAGAGATGAGTAAGTAGATCTAGCATGATTTAACACCTGGGATATAGGACCATGAAACCATATCACCTTGGCCCATTGATTCTGTCCTGGTGATAAACTTAAAGCTTGCCTTAACAACTGGCACAATGAGGTAAGACAATCATTAACAAGGTGCTGAAAAACAATCATATACATCATAGTTATTAATCAAACAACATAAAATAAAATTATAAAAGCAGCAGAAAAATGTATTATTTTAAACATTTTACTCATTGAATTTTACTTAAAAAAAAAAAAAAATCATTAAAAGAAAATGAATGTGTCTGAAGGCCCCCAAACACGATCAAACATTTTGCTCAAACGTGATGTTTGCGCAAACCTGATGTCAGGCAAATTTAGGCCATACACGTACACGTCAAACCTCATGTTTGCGCAAACATCAAACAGCCCCATACAAGGTTAAAAGGCCTTTAGACTCAACATTTTGTCTTCTTACCTTAAACTGCTCCCTTTTGGATGAGTCAAATTTTGCTTGGAGTTCTCCACTAAAGTAAGACTGGCCCAAGTTCCACATGTTGGGCAGATTATTACCAATTATTTTTAAAAGGGCAGATATGCATTCACACCTGTTATTCAATACCTATAAAAGTAAATAATCTGGTTGAGATACCGATAAAGGAGTGAGATTATCAACAATATAAAACTTAATTCTTCAATCAGAAAATAGCCTTTTTTATTATTTGAAATGAGAAATAAATAATCTGAAGTAGTTTTAATATTTTCAAATTCTAAATTAAATATTACCTCATTAGGGTCAGTTGGCATTTTATTCTGCTTTGTTGAACTTTTACCGGGTTTAGAAACTGCAAAAATAGTAAGAATAAAAATTTAAAATGCTCATGAAAAAGTATATAAACCCTAAAAATAGTGGAATACCATGAATAATGGTTTGGTTTATTCGTGGGATACAAGTTAAATGAAATTTAAGTATCAGTATACGTTCTCAGGTAATGATAATTCAATCATTGTTATGTAATAAAATACATATTACACCCCCTCCTTTACTATTTTCCCTTACCTTAAAATTTAATTCCTTCCTAAAATTTGTATTTCAGCATATTTTTATTTTTTGTAAACAATGTAAAATTATTATGGATGTTATAATAAAAGTATTTTGTTTAAAAAGTATTAGTTAATTATACTAAGAGTTTTCTAATTGTGTTGAATTTCAGATCCCAGAAATGGGGGAAATTTAGGCAGGGATAGTTTTGAATCCCGCTGACCCTAACTCATAAGGGAACAGAACATGAGCACTGAATTGTTAATAAAAAAAAAAAAAAAAAAAAATGTTCTTAATTGACCATGTAATTAGGTTCAAGGAAACCCAACTTCAGGTCTAATAGTCAAAATTTGCCAGAGTCCAAATCCTTTAGGCGGGTGGCTACTAGTCCTATTCTTACACCTAGGTGTTACGAAAAAAAAAAAATCATTAGCAGCAGCGGGCGCGCGGCGGCATTTACACAGCTTTTGTTTCCTTCCATATTTAAAGCTTGTAGCTCCTTGTTTTTGTGGAAATTAGTTTCCTTATTAGGTAATTNAAAAAAAAAAAATCATTAGCAGCAGCGGGCGCGCGGCGGCATTTACACAGCTTTTGTTTCCTTCCATATTTAAAGCTTGTAGCTCCTTGTTTTTGTGGAAATTAGTTTCCTTAATAGGTAATTATAATAAAACATTTATTTCGAATTTAAAAAAAAAAATATTGCACACTTTTTTTTAAAAACAAATCACACTTATACACGTAAGTAAAATTTTTTTCAGGATTGTCATAAAAAAAAAAAAAAAAAAAAAAAAAAAAAACACAGCCTTTAACACTTTTTTCCCTATCCTGGTATTGTATTAAATATTTATATGTAATTAGAAAATGTAACTCTTAAAATTATTGCATAAGAATACAGTAAACAAAAAAAATCTCTAATATTTATACCGTACTGACATGTATACAAACTAAAGTAAGGGCGACCCGCTCACGTTACACGTGAACCGATGATTTTATTAAACCTAGGAAATAGTAATTGGAGAATACCTAGAAGAGCTGATAAGCTGGAATACTGTAAAATCACAGGGGGCATCATCTTCCGAAACGGCGGTGTAAATGCCGCCCGCCCGAAGGTTAAGAGGGATTCTTAACTTTCTTTTTATTATCCTCTTAATATGAATTATTAAAGTGACTCGGTCGCACTGAATGAGGAATTTATAAAGTAATACCTGTTTCAAGGTTCATCTCGGTGGTGATGTAATACATAGTGGTTTCATTAAGTTTGTGCTTGATGTACTTGTTATGTTCCTGAAGTGCCTCCCAGCCAGGGTCTCCCTTATACTCCAGCAGAATAAGGCTTCTAATTATCTTCTTTTGGTTTTCTATAGAATTAGGCATAGTGTGTAATCTCTCCTTCAATACTTCCTTTAGCTCAACAATCTTTTGATCCACTTCAGCCAAAACTTTCTTGAACAACTGGAAAATCAAAGATAGTATAATAGGATTCACCCAGTTGTTAAAAGAATGGAACTAGGCAGATAAATGGAATTTTACTGACGAGTGATTAAGTTAGTGATATTAAGTTAATTGCAAACTGAATTTTTAACAAAAATACAAAACACACTTTTATATATAAAAAAAACATCTGAATGAATTAATACATAAAGCAATTTATTTATTTTTTTATTTTTTTTTTTCAAACAAATAAAGATCTGTTGCAAAAATTAAGAAAAGAAGTGATAAGTATAAATCAAGAAAAGTAGCTGGTCTATTCTAGAATGAATTCACTATAATAAATTTGCATGTTCTCTTGAAGCTGCAGTGTTGCCAGTCACTCCATTGATTTTTTTTTAATTGAAGACCTACTATTCTTAGAATTAATAATTTCTTAGATGAATAAATACATATAAACAAATTATTTTATAAATAAAAAGTTTATCATTTAAAGTTTGCTTATTAAACTATAATATTATGATGGAGCTGCCTAGGTAGTAAAATATTTCCTGATTTTACTGTCTAGGTAGAAAAATTGCAATTCCCTGCCCAAAATCAGTTCATTAATTCCTCATTTTACTGCTAAAAGTATATATAAAGTGGTTTGGGGTACAAACTGAATTAGATTATATTTTATCTACGACTTGCACTGTAAGTAGACTATACATTGCTAATAACAGTAACACATAAACATAACATAAGAGTAACACTTCCCTCCCTTCATACCCCAGTCATACCAACTTAAAAGGTATTTTTTAGGTAAATTTTAAGTATTATGTTGTTTTTTTAGCAGTTTTGTTTACTTTTTTTGGGCTAACTATTTAATAATAATTTTTATTATATTTTTTATTCTCGGTTTGTATTTCATAAATTTTACTTATTGTGCATACATCTTTGTATCAGGTTTTTCAAACATCTAAGCCAAATTACATCAAAAGCGGCCTAATAGTTTAAGCTTCAGGCATCTGCAGTGACAATAGAAAGAAATTTTACAAAAACCACTTTTTTAGTTCAAGGAACCTTAAAACGTGTAAATCCATCAAAATATCAAGATTAATTTTCGAGCCATCACAATAATTTCTCTCCATATAACTGATGCGTAAATAAGTAAACTAAAATTAAAACTACTAAAATACCACAATAAGCAACTATCTTACCTTTACATCTGTTTTGCCAAAGAGATTATTGACCCTAGAATAATCACTGATGATAGCATCGTACTCTCCTTTAGCCATGTTTCTATCCATAGTAGAAGGAAGGGTTAACAGGTATTTGTACCTAGTAAGAACTCCAAGGGCGTTACGAGTTTTATCTGCTTTCTCTCGACCTTTCAGCACTCCTTCAAACATCATCTCACTCTCATCTATGCACTCTGTTAAATACATACAAAGCAATGTAAGTAAAAAACACCAGTTTCATATTGAATTAAATGAGAAATAAAACAAACCAATAAAGGAAGTTTAATTTACTTTTTAATTACTGTTTAATTACTTCATACACTTCTAAATTTTTTAAATCTCTAAAAATTTGTAAATCATTAATAAAAAAGAAATATCATCATTTTATACGTTTAATAGCAGTCTCCAGTTTGTCAAGAGAAGCGGGACCAAAGCTTTGAGAATGGAAGGTATTGCGTAGGTTCTCCAAAGTTTCAAGCTGTTCCATCACAGATCCAACATTGCCCTACAACAAAAATAATAATTCCAATTAGCCCTAAATTCTCAACAGGATGTTAATTTTTAAATATTTGTTGAAGTTTCAAATCTCAAGCTCCAATAGGTCAAGAGATAGAAGAAGATGCGACGGACGGACGGACGAACTACCAAAAGCATAAGGGCTCCTACAGTCTGTGCCAAACAAGAGTTAGTGCGTTGACAGCGTGGGAAATCGAGTGACACACAGATTGGCCAACCTCTGAGGGAAAAAATAAAACCACTACATTTACCTTCTTACATGGTTATCCAGAGGGCAAATCTTGAGCTCTCATTGGCTCCCCACCCATTTGCTAGTTTTTACCGCACTTTCATTTGGCACAGACTGTAGGATGGCCTCGAAAAGTACATCTATTACATAATAGACACATATTTGTTAATGAATATAGACTTAATAAAAAGTACCACCTTAAGAAAGGATAGCTGACCCTCCTTCTGTGAGTCGACCTTCCTTCTTAGATATGAGAGGCCAACTCTAAGGTCATCAAAGGAGGTTGCTTGATGATTCTCAAGAAGAAACCGACCAGGAGAGAATTTTGTTGAGCTTAAATCACCGTTACATTCAGGGAACAGTTCTAGAAGATCATCCTCAGGCATCTTGTTCCTAAAAATAAATAAATCAAATTTACATAAAAATATATATATGCTATTAGTGGCTCATGACAAATTTCATATTTTAAAAAAAGTAAAAAAACGATGTGTTCACAGTTTTAAAAAATCCTTCTTAAGACTATACTTACTAAAAAACAAATTTCGTTTCATCAAAGGTTGAAAACTGAGAGGTAGAACTTTAAGGCAAAGAAGAGATTTAATAATAATCAAGCATGAAAAAATTACATTAGAGACCGAATTGTTATTAGGTTATTCTTAATGCATAATGTTCTACACAGGAACAGGAAGATCCAAAACAACTAGTGTCCTTCAACATGCTATGTCAAAAAGAGATAAACAATGCTGGTTTAAACACTCAGAATGGAACTATATTTAAAGCCAAAGGTAACCCTAGGTTTTGCTGATGATCTAGACGTAATTGGTAGATACAAATTCATATATAAAAAAAGCTTTATTAAGAAAGAGAGGCTCAGACACACTTATTTATTTTTTTACACAGCCTTTTTGTAAATCAAGATAATACCAGGGTGATGACAGTTTCAAGAAAGTGAAAATGATACAGGGAGATTGAAATTGATTTGAAGTACTAGAATTGTATGGAGAAGTACTCGTATCAATGAGAATAAAGTGGTAGAGCATGTAAGTCATATTGAATGGATGGCTGACTGATTGAATGGAGAGGAATTTGACTATAGGCATATAGAAACTTGACCTCAAAGACAATCATTGAAAGATTACGTACAAATGATAAGGGATAACAATACACTATGGCATGAAGACAGATATGAATGGAAGAGTAGAATAAATAAGGTCAAGCACTAATGGGTCCATAGCACCCCTTAGCAAGCAAGCAAGTATATATAAAAAAGTAAGGTTGTTGACTGACTCATTGCCTTCAATGGAGAGTCCTAGGGGATCCTCAATATGGAAAGCACTTGAAGACAAGGCTCTAGCAGACCAGCCTAGAGCTTGGGCGGGAGCCTCCTCCACCCATACTGCACTCTCCTTTAGAGGACCAACAGTCTCATAGTATCTGCAAACAACATTTTAATTTTAAAATCAAAATTTTAGCACAATAACATCAAATAAAAGCAAAATAATGTTTCTAAGCTTAACGATATCTATCTTCTACAAATCTTATTAAATATATGTTACTAATAACTTAATAAGCTAAAATAATCAACAATTACCCTCTAAACTGAACAGTACAAGTCCCACTGCCTCCACTTGCTGTTAGGACAATAATTTCACCAGTACCTTTGCCTGGACCACTCCTAGCTACTATCTTATTTGGAGATTTCCATTCTGCAGAAAGTAGACAGTCACAGCCACATATAGTCAGTCCTTCATAAAACAGAGATTACATTTATAAAACATGGGTTACTTGCAATCACTCAATTTTTATTTATTTATTTATTTTGATTTTTTACTCGTAAGTGTATTTAATTGAATAGTTTAGTAATAATAGTCCATGAGATAGTGTGCAAATTTTGTGTATAAAGAAATCTTCTGATGCCTTTTAAGAATATGTGATGGGCTAAGTTCATCAGCAGGACATAGCTGGCAATAGGCATTTGAAAAACAAATCGTCGGAGAGTGGCCATGTCCCGCTCTTTTTGGTGAATGTGATTTTCATGATACTGAGTACAAAATAAGTTAGTAGACCAAAAATCAAGTTAATGGTAGTTTGTCACTTAATAGGTGACCTATATGATTTGGAGTAATGTTTGATTAAATAACCTATTAAGTGACAAACTACTGTAACCCGGTGGCCCAAAAAATCCCCGGGTTACCAAATTTTCGCGCCAAAAAGCATTCCCCACGAGATCGGGACTCGTGGGCACCTCGGCAACGTTACCATAGAGCACGTCCCGGCAATCCCCGGCAACGTGACCGCGAAGCCACGCCCCCTGGGCACTCCGGTAACGTTACCACGGCCACCGAAAATCTTAGAGGAACCTTACCGACAACGTTACCGGCACTTACCGGTACGCATCCCCCCCCCCTGGCTGAGGTGATAAAAGCTCCATGAACCCCCCACTCTGGGCCAGTTCGCCAGTTCGTTTTGCAGAGTGTGCCGGAAGTTAAGTTGGGCTGTGTGCCGATGTGAGTTATAGGCTGTGTGCCAGAATTTTATGTTAGGCTGTGTGCCAATTTATGTTAGGCTGAGTGCCAATTTATGTTAGGCTGTGTGCCAGAATTTTAAAAGTTGGGCTGTGTGCCGGAACTATGTGTAAACTTTAAGCCATTCGAACGAGTATGCCGAGGACGCAACATGCGGGTGTGCGGAGGAGGTTCCACCTGACAATCATCACTGAGGACAAGTATGGATTATAAGTACAAGTACGGATACCGACGCCGGTGAGTACCCCCCTTTTTTCATAAGTTTGGCGGCTGCTTCACCGTCTCGTCAGGCTTTCTACGAAACTAATTTGGTTGTATGTACTTATAAGATAAATATTGTACTTATATAAAAATTCAGTAAAATTATTTATTTGGGACGACCACATCCTCTCAAAAGAATTTGGTGATAGTTATTCCTCAGCCTGATACCCTCCCCCCTCCCTGGGAAGTAAGTTGTTTTGTTTTAATTTGTACACGTCCGTCACGGCCCGCTACCACCTACGAGTGGCGGACGTATTACACTACCATTAACTTGATTTTTGGTCTACTTTCAAATGCCTACTGCCAAGCTATGTCCCGCTGATGAACTTAACTGATCACATACTTTTAAAAGGCACCAAAAGATTTACTTATACAAAAAATAGTAGCTTGATGTTAGTCAGACACTAACAATGAATTAGATTACAACACATTCAAGACATTGAATATGTAGGTAGGTTAATTAAGTAAATCAGACAAGAAGTCCCTAAAACAATCAGTCTAATCTCTAAGCAGACACAAATTTGGAATCTAAATTATACACTTTATCCTAAGGTAAAAATATCTCCAATTTGTGCCATTTTGAAGTGATTAATAAATCCCCAGATTTATTTTGATATGATCTATCACCTCAAATGCCTATACTCTTAAGAAAAACAAGATGATTGTCAACACAACTTTAAGTATATGTAATGAATGTGGTGATAGATAATTTTAGAGAACCCAAAAAAACATCAAGGCTATTGCCTTAGTTCTTTTTTGGGCTCAAAAAAAAATTTGTCCGACTGGATCCAAACGGGGCTCATTTTGTCGGGCTTGAAGTGGCGAACGCGAAACACCCATCAGACCTCATATTTCGGTCGTAAATCGGGCGCAATCGTTAAAGTGCCACTTCTAGGGTAGGGAAAAAGGGGGTAAAAAGGTCTGCCCACCGCGTCCAATCAAAGTTTGTTTTGTCGGCCTTAGAGAGACGAACCCAAATCATCCTTTAGGCATCTAATCTCGGAAATTTTTTTTTTCGAGCCCAAAAAAGAACTAAGGCTATAGCCTTGATGTTTTTTTGGGTTCAAAAAAAAAATTCCGAGATTAGATGCCTAGAGAATGAGATAAATTCTAAAATTGGAAAAACCTTGTTGCCTTTTACCTAAGAATAGTAAAAAGAACCTTTTAGGATAGTGCAAGCTAGGATTAAATCGAGTTGACTTGTGCCTCTGGTTTTCACACTGAGAAGTGAAAAGAAAGGGTGGTATGAATGAGATATTCAACAAACAAGCATTTCAAAAAGAGATGCATCACAGCCTTGTCAGTATATATAATCAAAGAGAAACTTCTTTTTTTAAAAGAGATGTATCTCAGCCTTGTCAGTATATAATTAAAGAGACACTCCTTTAGATTGTTATTCCCCTTATAAAAAAAATAGGGGACTAATAATCTAAAGGAAGTGTACACGCAAGGTTCTTATATAGACTGTAACTACCCTTATCAAAAATAGAAGTGGGATATTCCTTTGTCCCAAAGTACATTAGACTAAACATTAGGGTGGGCCGAATTTTTTTTTTTTTTTGAATTTGAAAAAGTCCAACCTCGTAATACTTGTATGCATTAGAAACTATCATACGCAAAATTTTGGCCCGACTTATGTATGTACCGACTTATCTCAGCATATAATTAACTTTTTTATTATTTTTTTTCTTCCTGCAATCAAATATTATGTCAGCAAGAAGGAAATAGATGCTAATAAGTGACTAAAAATAACTAAAATATTTTAAAAAATTGAAATATAAAAAATTTCTTAAAAATATTGTTTCTTGAAGCTTTGAAGTGATTGTGCACCACCTAGGTGTCATTCGATCGGGCCAAAATTTTACGTATGATAGTTTCTAATGCATACACAAGTATTAAGAGGTTGGACGTTTTTAAATTCAAAAAACATTTGTTTTCGGTCCACCCTACTAAACATCCCTTTTACTTGATAGTTACTAAGTCAAAGTCATTATTATTCAAAAACAACATAGAGGAGTAACAATCTAAAGAAGTAACATTAAATAATCTTGGAAAGCAGTGTTAATCAGACTTACCTATTAGATCACCAGGCTTATTTCCCAAGTTTTCTCCCCTGACAGTAACTCTAGTACCAGGAGGTCCTTCCTTAGGAGAGATACCAGTAACAACTGGAGCATTACCCTGTCTCCTAGACATCTTCAAGCCTTTCTAGATAACACCTGTAATATAATGAATGTACATTGATAACTTCTTTAACAACAAATCTTTACTTAATAAAGAAACATCCCACAAGTAAAATTTATAGAGAAAATAACTTTTGTAAAATGTTATGGGTAAAGAAAGGGGTAATTATCGATAATTTTGTAAATTTACAGTAATATTTCCTCGAGAAGCTAACAGTAGTTCATCTTCTATAAAGTAATAATAAAAGGATTAGAATATCTTCGGATCTTTACTCAGAATACGGTTGTAACAATTTAAACTATAAATAAACACTTGCAAGTTTGTAAAATTATAATTTTTTATAAAAATTATGCTATATAATACAATTGATAAGATAATAAAAGATGTTTAGTTTTGACAAAGTAATAGTAAAAAACTGAACATTGACAGCGATAGAATAAAGAATTCTGAAAAACCCAGGTTAACTAAAAGTAATAACATAAGATGCTACTCAGGTTTAGCCATATAACAGTACAAAACGGTAAATTAAAAATCTATATGGAAGTAGATTAACAAAGTAAACTAGTAAACTAAGTTAATTTTTTTATATAAAAAAATTGCATCAGATGTCTGTACTTGAATAAATAATCATATAAAATAAGTATGTATGTACGTAAATATGTGATGTTTTTATTTTATACTCACAAAAACCCTCAACACACTAATAAGTTTGGGTGAATTAACTTGTTTCTTTCTCTACGCTACACAACACAAACCCTTGAATTCAAATTTTATAAGTAAACACCAACAGTTCATAGACTAGGGAGTAAATATGCAACAGTTGTCGCGAGTTTAAAAATCAAGTTAGCTCAAACAAACTTAATTTCTATGCTAGACACTTAAAATAGCGTATACTATAAAGATTATCTGCAATTTGTTTTTCCGCATTTATATCAAGGAGAAGAAGAAACAGTAGTGGTCGTTTTGGAGAACGTTTTATACAAAGGTATGTTGTTTTACTTTACTGCTTCCAGCTATAGTGATAAACTGTTTTACGATAAATCTGTCTTATCCTTATCCGGCAGTACTACAGTACTTTTTTTTCCCTCCTCCGATTTTAGTGGGTTCGGATGCGGCAGATTTATTATAAAACAGGTCTATTTTAAGTTCGAATACCTAGTTTACAATGAACCCACTTTCGTGGAAGTGGGCATAAAATAGAGCAGCTCGAAATGTAAACAAGTTATCGTGCTCCTGCCACTCGCACTGCCTGTTGCTCCCCTCGTTTATGGTTTTTGTGTGGAAGTCAAAGGAAAGGTAGTGCGAGTGTTTACACTCTACTCTTTCACTTACTTGCCTAAAGCCAGGTTTACACGATCCAAGTAATTTTTAAGTAAGTAAGTTCTCCCACAATAGAACTATTATGGCATTTAATGTCATAGAACTACTACAGAGGTGTACAGTCTACACGGCGACAGTTAACCCATCAAAACTTGTCTTTTACTCAAAGCTATATTCATAACCTACATATCTGACTTAGGGCTAAGTCGGGTTGTACGTGCCCCAGAAATTTTTTTGAGTTTTACCTCTACCTGGTTTATATACAGGAGGGTTGTTTTTCTTCAGAAAATGAGCGGGGAGCACCACGAAGAAAATTCAAGGGTACACAAAATTAAGGTTTTAAATTTAATATACGGGATTTTATCACCTTAACTCATAGTGGGGCACATACAATCCGACTTTACCCTGACTTGGATACAGAAACAGGAAATTTAATTTATTATACTATATTATAATTCATATACAGCAAACAGAATAAACAACAAAATCTGATATTAAATACGAAGCAAGCTATCATTAGTTACCTCCTAGATCTATCATCACGTGATATAAAATTATAAACAAAAAGCACTGTATATTACTAACGTAATATACTAATTTAAACTCGAAAAGTGGTCAATTTCAAGCCATTATTTCTATTAACATAATAAACAAGACATAAAAGCATTGATGCACGGATATGTCAAAGATAGACCAACATTAAAAAATATTTGTCCACAGTTTACTGACTATCTCAAAATTGATTTCTAGTTATCACACATACAATGACACATAAGTAGGCCTCTTAACGGAAATGTCTAGCCATTGAGCCTAAACAAGGATACTTCCCCCTAAGGTACTCACTTTTTTCGGACCTGTTTGCCAGCTTATAATGGGTAATGTAGTAAACATACTGTGAAACCAGGTTTGGACCTTTATGTCAGGTCTTATCACTTAGCAATTTAGCTAAGTCTTGTGAGAGCAAAATTATCGACAGTGCAGATCCAAGAAGTTTAGCAAACCATGTGTAGAGCTAATACTAACATAACATAACAAAATCCAACCATTAACTATAAAGTTTTGCCATTGTCAAAAAGAAAAAGAAACTATTATGCTGAACGAGTTTTTCCAAAGTAACTTTTAGAGAGCAAGGTAATAAGAATGTCAAAGGGCTGAAGCGGTTGGTAGTTCATTTTGACAGATTAAAGAAATATGTTGGCTGCACCTAAACAGGAAAGGTAGAAGTGTGATGGGTCCTGTCAGTTGTCAAGAGAATTAATACTAATCACTAAATATCTTTAAGATATATTGTGTATCTCTTTACAATAATATCTTTGTTATAATGATGATTTTTTGTGTAATATCTTTACAATCACTAAATATACGATACATTGTGTGTGTTTTGAAGAAAAGATTATTCTGCTCGTTAAGTTAATTGCGTATTAATATTATAGTTTCTTAAAATATCCAAGGTTTAATTATTCGTACGTTACATTTAGATTCACCAATTTTATGATTTTTTGGGTACTTCAGCTAGTAATGAGATAATAAAGGAGGGAATTTTATAAGAATATAATAGACATGCTGCACTGTTATCTTTTCCTCAAACAATAAAAAGAATGGAAAAAAAGTAAATTAGATCCTTTATGGTAATATTTACAATGATCTTACTAAAACAATATTTAACTTGCAGTAATAATTTTCAATTTGACTTAAAATATATATATATATTTTTTCCAGCAATCAAATGGAGACAGAAGACATTTCTACTCCAGTAGCAAACTTACCTGAGAAAGTAGAAAGGTATGAAAGATTTATTAACGATGTTCTTAAAGAGCAGCTCAAGAAAACAGAGCAAGACTTGGACAAAATTAACTGTGAATTAGCTGAATATGTTCAGCTCAAATGCTTCTTGGAATCTGCTATCAAAATGGACCTTCATAAGAGTGGAATTAAAACTCAGGTTTGTACAAAATTAATATAAGTTTCAAGAGCGGTTTTAAAATGAGGTAAAATTGTAGTTTAAATCAATTTGTTCTTAATTTTTTTATAGATGGATATAGGGTGTAATTTCTACATGGAAGCAAAAGTGGAAGATCCAAGCACATTACTGCTATCAATAGGTCTTGGGCACTACGTAGAATATACAATAGAAGAAGCCCTCAAAGTTATAGAGAAAAGAGTGACTTTACTGGAGAAACAGTGTGCAATCCTGAGGAAGTCTAGCGCATCAACCAAAGCCCACATTAAACTAGTCTTACTGGGTCTTCAGGAGCTACAATCTCTTAAATAAATCCATCTAGTGTTTACACTAAATCATCTTTGTATCCATTATATTTTTTTGACATTGTGATATTAGGAGTAAGTCAATTATATAGTCTTTTTTAAAATAAATGGTCTTAATTTTATATACCTATAAATAATATAATGTACTTCACAAATAATGAATTTCCTATAATTTATAAATAGTCCAGTAAAATTAGGCAAAAAAAGGGTGTTCCTTCGGAATAATTTTAAGCCACGATTTTTTTTCACAGAGAGCTTTGTTATGTCATTGCAAATAATATATGAAAAGTCCCCAACTTTTTTATGTACGCTTCCCTCTTTTTTAGAGGGGGGGAGGAGGGGGGTAAAATTTAAAGGACTTTAGCTAAGCAAGAGGGGTATCATTTTCTATGCACTTTTTTACGCTGAATCGATTAAAACAAGAATCAAGTCCATGCGACCTATAGTTTGGAAGATATAAGGGGTTTTATGTATAAAAAACAAATATTTTAATGTAATAAGACAAGAATTGTTTTAGCCAATTGGAAACTTTTAGTAAGGTCCCTGGAGAAAAAATCGAAAATTAATTTCTAGTGATAACCCTAGGAGGTGTACATTAAAATATTTTATTTTCTTTATACATAAAACCCCTTATATCTTCCAAATTATAGGTCGTTCGACTTGATTCTTGTTTTAATAGATTCAGCGTAAAGAAATGCATAGAAAATGATACCCCATTTGCTTAGCTAAAGTCATTAAATTTTACCCCCCCTCTAAAAAAGAGTGTAGCGTTCATAAAAAAATTGGGGACTTTTCAGGTATTAATTGCAATGACATAAAGCTCTCTGTGAAAAAAAATCGTAGCTTAAAATTATTCCGAAGAAAAAACCTATATTGACTGGACTAAAATGTCTGTGTTCCATATACGATTAAGGTATTTATAGGTATCTACTAAATACCTTCATATTAGTATTTACTCTGGTGCATTTAAATAGATTTTGATTTTATAGGGAGAAACAGAGTTAAGGCAAAATCCACTTAATCCACTAAAATTTTCAAATATCCACTATAATTTTGGTGTCAATTTTTTTAAGTTTACTCCAAAAGATGAAACAAAAAACAGTCCTTAATTAAATTTAGTAGGACATCCCTGTTCTATGTTTGCTAGTCCTAGTGGCAATGAATTAGAAACTAGAAGTTGTGTCATATTAATGATTGATATGCTTCTATAAATACTTAAGGCCAGGTCAAACAGGAGGTCTGTCCATGTGGACTCTGTTGACAGTAATATTCCATATTCCTGGTCCCAGGTCAAAAGAAGACAGCCTGCCATGGACAGATTAGCTGTTGTATTTTCTACAGAATTCATGGCAGACTCAGATGCAATTGAAGTGATTGGTTATAGTATTAATCGACCATTTATCAGGAAGTAGACACAATAATTAGAGGTGGATCCAAGAATAAATGGAAGCATTAAAACTGATGAATCTTCTGATCAATTGATTGATCTTCAGAGGCAGTAAATCTTTATAGTACGTCATCTAGACAATAAATATGTTATTAAAAAAAAGCAGAATCACGGAGAAATATAAAAGCTGACGAACTTCATCAACACGGTAAGTTTTACATTAATAATTCAAAAATTCTAACAAAACATTGCAAAATTAAATTTAATAAAACAATTATTTGTTTAATTGTTGATTCTAGTGGGAAAGAAAATATAACCAGCCTGACAAAGCCCGAGTGGTGGGTGATATATTGTTGAAGTAGAAAAAAGATAGCTGAAAATAGAAAAAGTTGAAGAAAAATAAATGACAATTTATTTCAACAAAAAAATAAAAACCCTAATGAGACCCAAAAACATAGTTATTGTAAAACTAATTAACTCAATAGCTCAACAGCATTTAAAAGAGCTAGACCAGCCAAAGGGCTTAAACAACAACTACATACATATTTATATAATTGATGACACAGGGTTAGTATGTCACCACTTCAAACAAGCATCTACCCATTTGCATTTATACTAGCCGTTAGGCCCGCGGTAACGGGCAGAATAATAAATATGGTTTAGAAAAAGAGCTGAGAGATAATTAGTTATAATTGAAATATATATTTAAAGAGATATTTACTGTTTAAATGGTAAGTTTTATGCAGTTATAGGTAATTAAAATATTTAAATAGGAAGTTTTGTGCACCGATATTCGTTATATAGGTATGGCACAGTAGGTTAAGTGTCAGGCTCTCACCCAGGAGCCCCGGGGGTTCGATCTCAGCTTATGGCGCATCAATTTTTAACGTTATAAATCATTTAGAGGTGCGTCGTTGTCGTCGGGACACTACTCGATTATATAAAAGATAGTGATGTTGGATGAATGAAAATTGAGGTCCCATGATAGGCCAGGCCATGCTCCTTTATCTGAGGCTGATTAAAATTTTGTTCCTAAATATGTATGATTTCGTAAAGAATAATAAAATTAAAACTATATTTACTTACCTTAAGCCCATTATTATATTTTTTCTTTGTCAAAATGGGTTTCCAAAAGTTAGTGATCTATTTTGATATTTTAAGTCTTAGGAGAGCATGTAACTTCTAAAATTGTTATAAAGACATTCGAAAATAAGAGAAAATGTGGTCTTCAAATTAACTTAATTCACAGCACAGACAGTCAAACTCTTCTCTTTATCCATTTATTTTATGTACCTATTTTCTTTATAGTGCTGCTTACGTCAAAGCAAACAGTAGAAGCAATTCTTCTTCGTGAGAGGAACTACTGGACCAATAGGTCCAGTAGTTCCTTTGTTTTACTAATCAATAAATTAGTAAAACAAAATGTTCATGTTCTGTTTGATCACACTAGTCCGGAGCGGACAGCAGACAGTCTGTTTCCTGTTTAACGGGCCTTTAAAATCTAATAATAGCCTACTATTAAATAAGGAAAACTTTTTTTTTTAGATTATACATAAATAATGTTACTTTATTTGATCTTAAGGCTAAAATGAAGTCCCTGAAGGAGGATGAAGAGTAAGAAGGAATAAAAACTTCCTTGAGACCTTGATCTATTTTATATCGCAGAGGATTGCAACACCTCTCATGCACCAGTGCTCCGGAGTCATCTTACACGGTAGAAAGAGGCTAGTAATGAAGTTCAGATCTGTCCTCGTTGGTCTTTTATACACTGGGCACTAGAAACAAAGATTAAAATCCACATTTTTAATAAGGTAGCTTAGACAAATGATGAATGTAATGTAATGTGTAAGAATATAAAAAAAAAAAAAAAACTATGAATCAGTAAAACAAAACATTACCACATAGTTTCCTGTGGGCAATGCTGCATTGATGGCATATATATGTACGACAGGCAAAAGCAGATAGAGTACTTTCATAGCTGATTCAGTAAGTTTGTCTGATTTTCTATCCCAGCCAGCACCTTCTAGATACAGCCCGTAAACAAAAACACCTTCCTAAAACAGCAAGAAAAAAATGAACTTTCTACATTTTGTTCTATTGAGAAGTTTGAGATCCTAATAAATAGCGATTGCAAGCCAAGTGGTGGATTTTACTTAAGACTAAACTAAACTCTTCCTTGAATCAATTTAATTTTACACATGTCTAAAAGCCCTAAGGAAAAGTGAGGGGTATAAATGATAACATATACTTCAGCAATACAATCAAGTAGTTCCTTGCTATTTCAAGCTCTTCGTCAATCGTCAATCCTCGACCACCAATTAATAGAAGAGAAGGTGGTTGTTCAATCAAGTAGTTCCTTGCTATTTCAAGCTCTTTATCAATCGTCAATCCTCAACCACCAATTAATAGAAGAGAAGGTGGTTGTTCAATCAAGTAGTTCCTTGTTATTTCAAGCTCTTCGTCAATCCTCGACCACCAATTAATAGAAGAGAAGGTGGTTGTTTTATACAGTAAGTAATGCTTAAGAGATGAAGAATGTTTACCGATGGAGGAACTCTTATTTGCTCCTTAGTTAATTTAGTGACATTGTTGAAAAGAACAACAGTTTCCAAGGACCAGCCCTTGTGAGCACGTGCTATCTCTTGTCTCATAGCCGTCAGAAAACCTAGACCAACAAAACATATTCTAAGCACATATGAATAATATATTTGTGTTTTGATATTTTCATAATTATAAACAACAAGCAGGATTTGAATTGTAGAGGAATTCAGTAGGATTACCCTGAGGATTGAAGAATCCGGTCATCCAAAACTGCGGAGGTCTCCCCTTGAATATCCACTGATTGAACTGAATGGCCCTATCAAGGAGTTCAGTGAACCAGAAACCTATGCTTGATGACTGCCACGATCCTCTCTTCCACAAGTTGGGAACACGAGCATCATAGATATTATCTAGAGCATCTCTCAGGGCCTTTAAAATAGATAACAGTTTAAAATAAATCCTATATTTCAGAGAAAACACCGTCTCTAAAAGTATAACTTAAAATAAAATAATATTCAGGATTGTCAAGATTACTTCATTCATGATAATTGTTCCTTCAATGGCAAGTAGAAGGTCCTTTAGTGTTTTCCTGACTAAAGAGACAACTTTCTGCATTCTGTCTAACTCTTGACGAAGGAAAATGTTCATTGAGTTCAGAATACCCATGATTTTCAACCTATTAACAAAAAGAAAAATGGTGAAATAGAATTTGGTTAAAATTAGTAAAATAGTTTGGTTAACCATTATTAGTACACTGTGGAAGCCATCTAAACTGGCCACCTTGGGACGTAACCTATAGTGAGAAATGGTTGGGGATATGGGGAGATCTCCCAGCCTCTCCCACTGAGCTGTCACTTGAACTGAGACCAATGAGAAGGCTTCTACTTTCCTTATTTATCTCGTAATCTTTATCTATAAATCATATTAACTAAATATATTTAAACCAACCTTTCTTTAACTTCAAAAGGATCATAATCAAGTGGCATTTTTGATAACATTTCTAATGTTTGCTTAGCTACTACTGATTCCCTTGTCTCACCACCACCAGCACTTGCTTCTTTAGGCTGAATAGATATAATGGTCTCAAGTACATCTGTAGCAGTACTAGCTTGGTACCTAAAAAAAAAGAAAATAATATTAATTTTTTAATAATAATTAATTAATAATAATATTAATAATAATAATTAATTAATAATACTAAATTTTTCCTGTTTTAGCTGGAACAGACCAAGTAGAAGAATCTATGTACTTCTGAAAAGTTGCATTTGTTTAAAAAAAAAAACTTTGATTCAACATTTCCTATTTTTTTAAATTATAATTTTTCAAATCTTTCAAAAAATTTTAAATACGACTGTATTTCAATGAAAATTTATTTATTTTAATTAAAACAAGTAATTATAAAAAAGTTTTATGACACAACACTTATATAGATTTTGTACGCTAGTGGTTGATTATTGTATTAACTTTCTAGGTACTGTAGGAACGCCGAGAGAATGTGCGTGGAAAAATCGATCTTGGGTCGAACTTTTAAAATAACTATCGACTTCGCTTCTAGTTATATCGATGTTCCACTAGGCAGAGTCCCCTGTAGGAGTGTCGACCTTTTCTACCTTGTTTAAAAAGTGACATTTTTTCGGCACATTTTAACAATGCCCGACTTTATAATCTCACTGCTTTAAGAGTTAATAGTTTAAAAAGCATGATATCTTACTAATTTTAAAACTTAATCTGATTATAGATTATAAAATAATATTTATTTTAAAAAATGTATAACATTTTTAAGAAAACATTAAGTATACAAATTTTATTAAACATATTTTTAAAAAAATCGTTTCTTTGAAACGTATTTTTTTCTTTATTTTTCTGTTAAGGTTTTGTCTTAAAATAATAAACCAGTCCTATTATTTTAACCCATCTTTGCTATCAAAGAAATATTTTAAAACGCATGATGTCTTACTAGTTTTAAGCAGTACTGTAATCTTTATCTGAATAATATGTACTCTAAATATTGATAGGGCATGAGCTACTTAACGGGCAGGTAGGACTTAGGATTATAAAAAGCGGAAGGATGAAGGAATGGGATTAGTTACCTTTGGGTGGTGATTGACCTTAGTTTGGATTGGGATAAACCCTTTATTTTTTAAAGAAGTGTAATCTTTCATGGAAAATATATACATATTTGCAAGAAAATAATCTCATAATACAAGCCGCTTTCCTTTTAACAAACTGTCCCGCTAATAATGAAAATGTTTTTTATTTAAGTTGATTAACTTTTAAAATTAGTAAGTTATCATACGTTTTAAAATATTACTTTGATAGCATAATAATATTACTTATTATTTTCTAATAATGTATCAACAAATGTTAAAAATAATGCTCAATAATAATTTTCATTGGGTTCATTTGGATATCAGATCCCATTAAATTCGTTAATTAACGTAAAAATAATTAACTTTTTGACTTGAAACTTCGTAGGCTTCTACATTTATGTGAGTTCTTAAAACCCTGTGAATTTGGTTTGATTTGGGTAAGAACTCTTAAAGCAGTGAGATGTTAAAGTTGGCAGTGAAAATGTGCCGAAAAAATGTCACTTTTTAAAAAAGGTAGAAAAGTTCGAGTACCTAGAGGGAACTCAGCCTAGAGGAATAGCGATATATCTCAAAGTATAGTCGATAGTAAGTTTGAAACTTCGACCCAAGATCCATTTTTCCACGCACATTCTCTCGGCGTTCCTACAGTAAGTAGTGGTTAAATTTAGGTTACAAGATTTGGAGAAAACAAACAAAGCAAATAAAATAAAATTGTGTAATAGAAATTAATTTTTTAATATAAACTAACTTTTTAATAAAAGAATCAAATAATAATAAGAAGTATGTAATATTTTACGTAATATTAGCATTAGGATGAAGACCGAGAGCCTGCGGTGGATCAGATGAAGGCAGATCTCCTACAGCATCTAAATACTGTTGAATATACCTTTAAACAAAAAAGAAGTACAGTTGTAGTATTACTACAAATAGTGTTATTAACCCTCAGGTGCACCCACTCTAAAGGTGGGGATACACTAGAGCATTTGCCCCGAATGAGCATATAACTAGCCCTGAATGAGCATACTTTCACCCCCATTTGCTTAGATATGGACAGGATGCATGCTCATTCAGGGCAAATGCTCAAGTACAAGCCTCTCAAGTATCCTCACCTTAACCCTTTCGGGACCAACGACATAATATTCCGCAACAATTTTTTTTGCACTAAGGACCAACGACGTAATATTCCACAAGTGATTTTTTGTTATGACGTCACACTACTCGCTCTGTATGGTTTAAAAGTGACTAGTAACGCATTCTTATGTTATTAAATAGTAACTAGACCGTCTCAAGGTCAACTTGTAAGTAGGGGTGATAATAATTAATTAATAATACTAAATTTTTCCTGTTTTAGCTGGAACAGACCAAGTAGAAGAATCTATGTACTTCTGAAAAGTTGCATTTGTTTAAAAAAAAAACTTTGATTCAACATTTCCTATTTTTTTAAATTATAATTTTTCAAATCTTTCAAAAAATTTTAAATACGACTGTATTTCAATGAAAATTTATTTATTTTAATTAAAACAAGTAATTATAAAAAAGTTTTATGACACAACACTTATATAGATTTTGTACGCTAGTGGTTGATTATTGTATTAACTTTCTAGGTACTGTAGGAACGCCGAGAGAATGTGCGTGGAAAAATCGATCTTGGGTCGAACTTTTAAAATAACTATCGACTTCGCTTCTAGTTATATCGATGTTCCACTAGGCAGAGTCCCCTGTAGGAGTGTCGACCTTTTCTACCTTGTTTAAAAAGTGACATTTTTTCGGCACATTTTAACAATGCCCGACTTTATAATCTCACTGCTTTAA
>KZ651067.1:111479-124331 GCA_001010745.2 Gerris buenoi
CGTTTTAAAATATTACTTTGATAGCATAATAATATTACTTATTATTTTCTAATAATGTATCAACAAATGTTAAAAATAATGCTCAATAATAATTTTCATTGGGTTCATTTGGATATCAGATCCCATTAAATTCGTTAATTAACGTAAAAATAATTAACTTTTTGACTTGAAACTTCGTAGGCTTCTACATTTATATGAGTTCTAAAAACCCTGTGAATTTGGTTTGATTTGGGTAAGAACTCTTAAAGCAGTGAGATGTTAAAGTTAGGCATTGTGAAAATGTGCCGAAAAAATGTCACTTTTTAAAAAAGGTAGAAAAGTTCGAGTACCTAGAGGGGACTCAGCCTAGAGGAATAGCGATATATCTCGAAGTATAGTCGATAGTAAGTTTGAAACTTCGACCCAAGATCCATTTTTCCACGCACATTCTCTCGGCGTTCCTACAGTAAGTAGTGGTTAAATTTAGGTTAAAAGATTTGGAGAAAACAAACAAAGCAAATAAAATAAAATTGTGTAATAGAAATTAATTTTTTAATATAAACTAACTTTTTAATAAAAGAATCAAATAATAATAAGAAGTATGTAATATTTTACGTAATATTAGCATTAGGATGAAGACCGAGAGCCTGCGGTGGATCAGATGAAGGCAGATCTCCTACAGCATCTAAATACTGTTGAATATACCTTTAAACAAAAAAGAAGTACAGTTGTAGTATTACTACAAATAGTGTTATTAACCCTCAGGTGCACCCACTCTAAAGGTGGGGATACACTAGAGCATTTGCCCCGAATGAGCATATAACTAGCCCTGAATGAGCATACTTTCACCCCCATTTGCTTAGATATGGACAGGATGCATGCTCATTCAGGGCAAATGCTCAAGTACAAGCCTCTCAAGTATCCTCACCTTAACCCTTTCGGGACCAACGACATAATATTCCGCAACAATTTTTTTTGCACTAAGGACCAACGACGTAATATTCCACAAGAGATTTTTTGTTATGACGTCACACTACTCGCTCTGTATGGTTTAAAAGTGACTAGTAACGCATTCTTATGTTATTAAATAGTAACTAGACCGTCTCAAGGTCAACTTGTAAGTAGGGGTGGCCTACTATAACTGTTATCACTGTTTCTAAGTGGGGGTTTGGGCCGGGGGTGTTCATAGGTTCATAGGAACCCGGGCCTGGCTAAATCACCTTCTCTCTACTATCTCGGTCCTGAAAGGGTTAATAGAGACAATAGGATGCCCATACTCCTGTTAAAACTTTATCTGTTTCAATTGCTACAAAAGGTTTTATTATTTTTTTTTTTTTTTTTTTTTTTTTTTTTTTTTTTTTTCATTACAGGAACCATGTTAATTTATTTTGTACCATAATCTACCATACCCATATATAGATTTCACTTAAATTAGCATAATAATGAAATGTGAGAGGTGCAGTCCCCCTGTCAGAATAATATGGGCACAGAATTAATAAACAGCTTGGTTTTCCGGAGTGTAGGTACAGAATTGCTGTTATCTTAACAGATAACAGCTGGTTAACAACAGCACAAAAATATAACTAGAAAAATCCCCACTTTTCAATTGCTCTTGTTCCCCCAGCATACAAATTTGGGCACTCTTTCAGTTTGGTACCCCCCAAACGGGGGGTACCAAACTGAAAGAGTACCCATTTGTATCTAAAATTTAAAATTTGGGCCAAACAGGACCCTGCATATCTTAGGAATACTTGAAGAAGTCTTACTTCTTATATATTTCATACTTCCATATTCAGATATGGAAATTAACTTGTCTGATAATCTGTTGTTTACTAATTATTATAATGGTATATAATCATCCTTAGTTTTACAGGTAAGAAAGAGATTAGCTTACCTAAACTTAAGTACTTTGTAGCCTCTGTAAAACATGAAGTCTGGCTGAATAAAGTGCTCATTAAACCAAACCTTAGTTAGTGTAACAAGCAATCTTTTATCAAAATCATCTGTGACACGTCCTCCATACTGCACTTCTGATATCATGTATCTAGATATAAAAAGCAATGTGTGTTAAATCGCAATTAATCTAAACATCTTAGGTTTTCGAGATTTACATGGCAATATGAAAAGGATCATATCAACTGTTTCTTTGAAAAGCAAAAATTTGATAGACATTAATTGTTCTGAACTTTCTTATATATAGATAATCACTTTGTTTAGTGTTTTCCCTTCGTCATCTATACAGAGTTTGTTATTAATATTATTTTGTTATTAATGTTATGATAAATGCTCTTGTTAAACTTTAAATATATTTACTACATTGGGCGATGAGGATGCCAAGGAACAGTAGAAATCACCAAGAAAAGGAAGCCATTCACACTTATGGGAATCACAGTGAACAAAGAACAAAATCCGATGGATTCAGGTGATTGACGGCTCAAGCGATGATGGAATGGATAGAGTATTGGAAGACATTGGAGGTGAGATTTGTCTCCTAAATCTTTAAATAACTTTAATGGTCTGGGTTGCGAGACATTTAAGTGTAATTGAAAAAACAAAACTCTCATAGTGATTTTGAAAAACTTCAAATTTTGCTAGTTCAATGATGCTTATGAGGAGTGGGAGTATTACATCTCGATATTCAAAACTGAGTCATTTTTATTTGGGTGGAGGGGGATGTTGATAAATCCAAGGCAATACTGTTACTATCTAAGGTGGTTCTGTTTTATAAGGTTCTTGTGGATAATTTTAAACCCACAAAATGGCATACACTGATTGGGAAAATGTTTTGAATTGGATGAATACCAAAACTGTGTTAATACAAAGTTTGAGAATACAAGACGTCAAAAATAGTTAATCAAACAATAGTTAAGTACGTGAAACAGACTTTGAACTAATACTAATGAAGTAACATTTAAGCGGCTTTTAGACGATCAACTTGGTTGTCAACCATGTTGTCAATATGCCATGATAATGACAATGTTTAACATCTGTGGATAGGTTGGTGTTTGAAATTTGATGTTGGTCCACAGGTTGGAGTAAAATTAAAAAAAAAAAAAATCATGTAGGATGAGCCTCATCTTAATTCATGATAATTATGAGGTCTAATAATTCTTCACTAATTTTAAACCCAGAAATCTTGAAGAAACTCTAGATTGTTTAGATAACTTAGTAAAAAGTAATGTCTGTGTTCAATGACAACTTAAATGTCAATTTGGTTGACAACTGTGTTGACAACCAAGTTGATCGTCTAAATGCCGCTTAATGCATTTAAAACAGACTTTGAAAAATCTTATAAATCATAAGGTTACTATTTATACTTAGAAATATACTAACTTAAGAGTAATCCATGACACGGGTTGTCCTTTTTCCAATGCTTCTAAGTGATTTTGTACAAATAGGGTTGATGCATACCAGTCGGCAAAGTTAAATTCATATGGTATGTTCCAACCAAGTGGACCAAACTTTCTTCTCTCCTGGACCACAGAGTGAAGGAATGAGATACCGTAAATCAGGGGTAGGTAGTGAGGGTCATTGGAAAAGTCTAAGAAATCTTGTGTCATAGCAGAGTAAGTTCTCATTAAACCAGCAGCCAGGCCTGCAAAAATTAGTTATTAAGAATATAGCTAAAATGTTGTCTAAGAAAAGAAGTAAAATTATATTTATTTATTTTTTTTATAAAAGATTAAGGGTGAAAATAATCTGCCAATTAGTGTGGCACATGGCTTCCTTACATCCTATTTTGTATACTTCATTGATTTTATTCTTTTACCACCTATTATTGTCAAATTTATTTAATTTTTCACCCGCATTAAATCTGTCAAAATTGTTTTAATTTTTTACATGAATTAGTTGTTTTATTACATGAAGTATCAATATAGCAACATTTAAACAGTGCAGATGGTTAAAATTAATCTGGGGGCTACTTTCAATAAACCATCCAAATTTCATAAAAAATTAGATAAATACATATGAAGATGGTGTTAAAATGATTTTGATGAGGGATAAGTGATTCTGTTATAGGTGTTAATAAATGTGTTTTTGCAAGAAACAAATGGGTACAGATTGTTGAAAGTTAGGAAAATTATGACTATCATCCATATTTAATTAAAATCGGACGAGCAGTTTTTAAGATATGCAGGTTTGCAAAAATTGAGCGACAGACAGACACAGAACCAAAAATGTCTGTTCCCGATGTCTGAAAATGATTTCTGTCTTGAGATTTTTGAAATTAAAGATAAAAGATTTTCATTCTTTAGAATGGTCACATAGCTTCCATTATCTTTGGTAACTTCGGAACCAAAAATATAACTGTACACTTATTTTTTGTTCTTGCAGTTTCTTTTTTCGATCAACACATTATAATATTTACAGGGTGAGGGATGTCACTTTGCTCATCTAATCAATGTGATCATTTCTGCACATTATTTTAACTTATTGGGATGCAAACTCACCAGATATGTCAGTGTTTTGACCTTGGTTTCAGGCAGAGTTGTGATTAACTGAACCACTCGACTACGCCAGACCCCATAAATAACAGTACATTTATAGGTAAAAGCACCAATAAATACCCTGGGGTGGTTCAAAAGTGAATTTAATGCAGATTTGTAGAAGGTTGATGGGAAATAACGGATGAGGCTCAGTTGTTATCCAAACTCTGAAATCAGGGTCTATCTTAGCCTCAGGATCCATTAGGACTAAAAACATTTCAGACATGTAATCCAGCCCCAGATGGCAGTTCTGTAGCAGTACCCAGCCTCCCTGAAAAGTAATGCTAATTAATAGTAATATAGGGATAAACAGAACAAATAATTTTAACTACAATCTTGAAAAATCTTAAGGAGCAAAACAGTTGAAATATGAGTAATTAATTAAAATATACAAGTATTTTTACTGTCAATAGCAAAGAAATTTTTAAAAAAAGAATAATGTGATATGATTTTTTTTTTTTTTTTTTTTTTTCCAGCTTTTATATACCAGCACCAGAAGATTTTTTGACACAAGAGAATTTTCTCTTTCAAAGAACCTCCACCTTTAAAAAAATACGAGTAGCTGGCCCTTCTATTTAGTCAATATCTATTTAGAAAAAATTGAAGTAAAAATTTAACTGTATATGGATCAGAATTGTAACATGTTTGGATACTTTTTCATTTCATATATTATGAAAACCAAAACTGACTTTTCCCTGTATAAAGGACATCTATACAGTATTGTGTGAACCTGTATTATTAACAATTTAAAATTAAAAAAAAAAAAAAAAGCACTGAAACTTTCTATAAGAATTGAGGTTGTTATTTTATAACTCTTTTTACATAGATTTCTTAACAGTGTTTTTTCCTGTATTTTTTTAATAGCATTAAGCAGCTTAAAAAGCTACATTTTAAGCACTATAGAGGAGTTGTTTGAAGATTAGAGTACAAAAATTAAAGATACTCCATGAGAAAATCTGTTGAAAATATGATGACTGTCAATTGAAGGAACAACAATGAGAATTAGGATTGATTTAAGGTTAAGGTTAGACAGATTGGAAATGACAATTGTAATATTGCAGAGGAATAAAATATTAATTTGATAGACAGAGAGGACAAAAGGGCTGATATTTGATAACTCCTTTATGTAAGAAAATCTGCTAGCACATTTATCTAAAAAAAAGGACAATCTTTAAGAGTAATTTTTTTTTTTTTTTTTTTTTTTTTTTTTTTTTTAACAAACATGTTATATTTAAAAATAATTCAAAATTGCTATACCATTATAAAATAAGCATTGGTAGAAACAATATGAGCATCAAAATCCATAGAGACATGTCAAATGATAAATTTACCTCAGACATTGATAGAGCCATGAGTTTTCTAGCATGAATTTCCTGTCCTTGACCCATCGAAATCTGACCTAATGGGATCTCTTTCCTTTTAGCTAATACTTCTATAGTTGGAGTGGGATCTGAACCCATTGAAAGGAAGCAGATCATAGGAGTTGATGGCCTCGATTCAGAAAGCATTACAGGTACGTTGAGAAGAACAGGAGAAGCAAACCTCTCACCTAAAGACCCAGCAATGTAACGTTTGCTCTGAGACAATATTCGATCCGGGAACATAGCTCTGCAAACACATAAACAATACATTTAGGGGGGGGGGATATTACCAACATTATTTTATGTAAGGATGGGAGAGATTCTCTCTAGGATGGATTTGTAGAAAATGGAGTAGACAAAAACTGCACATGGTAAAGCTTTATAGTAACTACCTGTAAAGCTTCTACCACCAATAGTACATGCAAGGGAGGGACTAGCAGACTCACTTAGTGTAATAGCAATTTAAATAGGAGCTCAAACATTATCTTCAATATATAAATTACCTGATAAGAAGTAATTTTTTGAAAACGTCATATTTCTCATAATCTTCTGGAAAGGTTTCCTCTTCAGGTGCTGGTTTTTCAAACCAATACCTCCATGATTTCTCATTTTGCTGAATCTGATAACATTTAATTAATTAATTATCTATTAAAAATAAATTCAATAGAAAATGAATGCAAGATAGAATGTAATGCATAAATGCTTAACATTTACACGTTTTTCAATTACATTAATTTTCATTTTTCTAATATGAATTCAAAAAATATTTATATGATTAGGCAACAGATTTTTTTGAATAAGTTATTGCAAACTCTTCATATTATTACTTTATTTATTTAATATTTACAATAATTATGTTAGATAGTTTGAATCTTGGAATACATTATCATTTTATTATTATTTTTTTTTTTTTTGTGTGTATATATGCAATAAATTACACTAATGTAACACACACTGAATGTAAACAATTAATATAAAAAAAACAAAATCATACTTGTTCAAGAACCAGGTTGAAAGCAGGTAGGGAAGAGAGCTGAACCAGGTTGAGCCAGGATAAATCTGTCAACCATCGGAATTGAGGTTTAGGAGCAACATTGTTTAAATTCAAAGAACCACCACCTAAATAAACAATAAAAAAAAACAAGAGTTATTTTTTAAATACTTGCGGTACTTTTATACTGTAGCATCCCCCCCCCCCCTATATCCCTTTGTGTCGTGTGTTAATATTTATTAAGACAAAGGAACATTATACAGAGTAGTATATATTGCTTACTCTAAATTACTACTAGTAGTTCTGTGAACAGTAGACCTCACTCGTTAAAATAACAAATCAAGGTTTGAGCTAACGTTCATAAAAACTAATTCAACTAATTCAGTCATATTTTATTCAAGTTATCCTCGTCGGCCGATTTCATGACTGTGATTTTTTTCGGATTCACTCCCGGACTCCAGACCATAAGGAACTTCGTTCCAAAAAACAGGATAGATTACCCCTTCTGTAACAACCTAACGCTATAACATGAAGGCATAAGAAACAGCACAAAAAAATTGATTTCTACTTGGTTTATAATTCTATGGATAAATTAGCTTGTCTAACTTCGTTAGACATTGAACTGCATGGGCTTAGTGGAATAGGTAGCCTAAGAAACACATATTAGTAGAGGATATTTTAAAATGTAAGCATGTAAAAGAAAATACCTTTGACAAAGTTTTCAAATTCAGGATGAGTGATACGACCCATCTGTAGATCTATCTTGAGAGCTAAAAGTAAGGTAAAAAGATATTTATGTTTCTCATAGAGTCCTCTTGTCTTGTACCTATGCAGAAAAAATACAGATAAATTGTTATCTTTTTTGTCATATACACAAAATTATTGACATTTTTTTTTTTCCCCAATAAATAAACTAAATAAGATATTAGATACCTTCCCCCTTTAAACAATTTAGTTAAAAAGAACAACTTAATTGGTAGAAAGGTTATATTGCTCTTTAAACAATAAAAGTCTAAATAAGATCACAACCAATATAAATTGAATTCCTAACGTTATTATTACATCGGCTTAAATTTATTTTTTGATATAATATAAAATAAGATATAACGTTAATTTATTCATAATTTATTAAATTCTTCTTGTCTTTTGGGGTAATAATAACTATTTTAATTGATTAGGAGGTGATATTTCATCCCTAATTTTGGGACATCTTCAAACCTGAAATTATATTTAGTAATTATGACAAACTTCCCTTTGAATGGTAGAGATCCCCCAAGTTTCATTAATTTATCTCAAACCGTTCAAAAGTTAAAGGGGGGGGGGGGAGAGACTTTTGAACCACCCTGTATATATAAAATAAGGGACAACATATATGTATTTACATTTTATACATAAAATGGATTTATTTATTATTATTTTTTTTTTTTTTTTATTTTGATTATTTATTTTTTTGTTTTCATTTGTTTTTATACTTTTTATTATTTAATGATTATATACTTGAACAGTTAAGTAGAGTGTAATAATAATAAATTACCTGAATATTTCAAAAGTAAGGTATTCAATAATAGCACCTATACGTCTTCCCGTTACCTGATGCTTCTCTGACCTTAATGTAACATAAAAGAAACAGAAAAATAATATAATAGTTATAAATGATAACACTAAAAGGTAGTTTGATTTAACACAAACTAAATTTAACTGTAAAAACTCTCATTTTATAATCTATTTTGTTAGTGATGTGTTGGTTATTTTTGTGAATCAAAATTAATTTAGAAACAAATAAAAGCGCTGATACTTACATATCCAGAGAGTAGTCAAATCTCTCTAAGAACTGTACTAGAGAAGTTTGGTACATATAGTCAACAAGTGACATGTCTACTACAAGGAAGTAGAGTACGGAGCCACGAGCTGCTACTGGTCTGAACTCTTCCCTAGCTGTGTTGATTTTGATCTCAGTAGTAGCAGCATTTTTCAGCTTCAATCTTACACTTGTAGCAGTATCTTTAGTTACATTCAACACTTGGAGTACAGATTCATCATCTACTAGTGAACCCTACAAACAAATAAATTCCTTGTTCATTCACACTAATATATACCATATTTATTATAAAGTACCATATTATATAAAGTGGGTCCATATTTACCTATGAGAGTTCGAGATTTTGACAGATTTTCCCATGCTGTCAAAGTAAATACTAATAGTAATAGTATAAGCCAAATTTCAGGGCAGTGTTGCCAGTGAGAAGGTTTCTCTTCCTCACACCACAATGTATACATATTAACAGCAGAATTCTAAGAGGCTCAGATGGTAAAATTAACTTGTTTAGGTTTGGGTCAGTAAGGGAAAAAATGAATCTAAACCTTATTCATCTTAGACGATGTCCAAACGGCAATATTTCACCTCTGCCGAGGCATATACATCCCGGCAATGCAGTCGTTTACTTATTGGATTTGTCCATCATCTAAGATGATTAAGTTTTAGATTAATTTTTACCATTACCAACCCACACCTAAACAAGTTATACAATAAAAGGGACAAACAAAAGAAACCACATAAAATTAATTTGTGCTGACTTACTAGAAGCTACAACATTTTGAGGACTGAGATATATTGTAAGGATGATGCCTAGGCCTAGAGATGCCCAGGTATGTTCCACTCTGACCTGAGGGTTTTTCTACCTAACATACTAAATTTATCACACTTCTTTATGCCGGTATCTTTTTTCTCTACCTATGATTAAGCTTATTAATAATATATTTTTACATATCTTCAATATAAAAGCCTAATTTTATAGTATTTATAAAAATGGAATTTGTTTAAAATTATGCTACATGAGTAAATATATAATAATTACAGTCAAGGATAGGGAAATGAGGTTATTGTAATTGTAATCATAATTTTTTTAATCTACAGTAATACAGGAAGAATGTCTACATAGTGTTAAGCATTTATCTCTTTTAATTCATTATAATAATATATATATTTAAGTAACTTTTAAAAACAAAATCAATCTATCTGCTGGGTAATTCATAGAACTTTCTATTTTTAGAGCCAAGAAATAGGTCTAGATATACTTAAATAAATTTACACTTATAGTACGGCACCTCCAAACAAGAAAAACCTGAAAACGTAAATTTACGTCCAGAGGTCTTTTACAAAGAAACTTGAAAACGTACATTTACGCCCATACGGCTTAAAGGGTTTTTACACACCTCTTAGCAAAATTATCTCTCACAAGGGGAAAACATATACCTTGACTGTGGTTAATTTCAGTAGCAGATTTGCTTCAAGTTCCTTCATCTTTCTCTTGTTAGCTGTGACATCAGCCAACAAAGCTGTTCTCTCATTTTCCAACTCTTTTTTCTCAGTTAGAATTACACGACCGAGTAACTGATCTTCCAAACCTTAGGGCAACATATTAGATGAATTTCTGAGTAAATTTATCACTCTCAGATTGGTACAATAAAATTCTTTCTTTTCCAAAAAAAAACTCTCGCCCACTTCAGTAAGAAGCAATAAAAACCTTATTTACTTTTTCACACCTTAATACAACATTTTTTTTGTTTTTTTACCTTTCATAGTGACAGTGAAATCAATGATATTAGTCCTGGCATATATCTCAGGTGTGTACATTGGATTAGAAAGCTTTGTAGTAATGTAAAGTCGAAAAGATTTAGTTACATCCACTTCTTTATCAGACAGTTTTACCTGAAACACAATATATCCAATTTATATGGAGCACAGTACTTTATATGGAAGAAGAAGGTTGAATTATTCATACCGCTTTAATTAAAGAATATTACCTTAAGAGATGTGCCAACTTTAATGAAATTCTTTTCAAGAACATTATCCAAGACTGGATCCAGATCTTCTAGGACATCTTCTATAAGGAGTGGAGTACCAAGAGAAAGTGTATCTTCTAAATGCTGCCTGAAGTACTTGTGATTTAAACTTGTCACCTAGGAAAATAGCTAAACTTAAACTTTGTGGAAAATTAATCAACACAATGAAGTCATTTATAAGAGGGTATGCTTTTTTTTTTAATTCCGGGGGGCTTTTACACCCTTGGGCGCAGGCCACTTAGACGTTACAGGTGGGGATCCTCTCCTGGTTTTATTACAACCAAGAGTGTTATCATCATGATTTCCAGGCCGAAACCTGGTGGTGCCACTCTTTCGAGGAGCTTCCCATTTGTTCAAACAATGCAGGGTAAACATTGAGTGGGGGGTCCGGTCCGGGAATTGAACCCAGAGCTGTAGTCAGAAGCGGTCACCCATCTGCGCTCTATCCTCCGAGCCACCCAGGCCCTCTAGAGAGGGTATGTGTTAGCGAGATGCTTTCAAAAGAAAAATTTGACACCATCTCACTAACAACCCTCTCATTTATACTCAAACTGTCATGAATATTCTCCTTGAAGATCCTTGAGATCAGCAAATAGAGGACAAAGTATCCATTTCCGTCTAAATACTAACTTACCTTTGTTTCGATTAAAAAAGGTGAAGTGAATTATACCTTATAATAAAAAAGAAAAGTTTTATAAATAAGATTAATTTCAATCAAAATAATAAATTTGGAATAAAGTATAAACTCACAACGAGCTGGTTTGCTTTTTCCTTGTTTTTTATCCAAAAAACACCTTGACTTTGAGGGTCAATTAGAAGCGGGTATCTCATTGCTTTAGTTGTTATTATACCATTTTGAATTGACAGTTCATCATTGGGCAAACCATCCAAATTCCACTCACCAATCTAAGACACAAAGCAAATAAATCAATCAAACCAAATAACAATCGAAATAATTGTTTAGGTTTAGAATGTGGTTCCAGCAAGAGCACTTTTAGCTTCTCATACCTCCACTATAAACCTAAATATGAGAAATTAAAATAAACTGATACAATACTATCTCTTTTTTTTCTAAGCATGTTCAACACTTTAAATAAATAGGGAAAAATTAAAGGTTAAAGCTAGAAGATAAATACTATTAACTAATTATACTAAAAATATACTGCAATTTAAGATAAAACAAAACAAAAAAAAAAATACCGTAGCAGCATCAACCAAACTCTCAACAATGTTAAGTCCATCAGTGAGAGGTATCTTAAGTCTAGCTATTCTTCTGTTCCAAGCAGCCTGAACACTATTTCTGAACTCCTGATTGAAAGGGCCCAGGTATGAAAGAAAACCAGTCAGTAATAAAACATCTCCAATAAGCCTTTCGGTCTCAGCTTTAAACTGCAATCAAGTATATAAATCATAACAAACTTATATGCTAGAAAGGTTTTATAAGGATAACAAGAGGCAGCAGAAGTCTTGGAATAGATGAGAGGAAGTTTTTCCCACCTTATTGACTTCAGGTCAACAATAAATAAATTTAAACTAGAGCGATAGGAGTACCTGAAATAACTGTTCAGTCCATCTGGTTTGTTCACCTGATAGTCCTCCTAGCAGAGCAGTGGCAGCATCCATTCGAGCTTGACACTTATCTGCTATATCTTGAACTATCTAAATGACATATAAATTACGATAATATTCTGTTAATTATTAAACTGATATGTTTATATTATTAGGTAAATAATCAATCTACAGTAGAATCCCGATATATCATATCTTCAAGGGGTCGATAAAAAAGTATGATATATTGAGTAGTTCACTAAATCGGGATTATGAAATATTGATGGTAAAAAAAGAAAAATTAATGTAATAATTAAGATTTGTATTTATTTTGCACATAAAAATACACTTTGTATGATCATAAAAAAATTAAATATGTACTTGGTTTAAAAAAATTATAACTAGTTTTTTTAATTTAACCATTTGTTCGGGTGTTATACATAGCATTTTATCCTAGTAGAATAAAGGAGGTAAACAATCGAATTTTGGAAAAGGGTCCCCTCCTTTCATACACGTTTAACCGCGAGTTTTCTCTGAATTATAAAAGTTATTCCTTCATCTAGGCTGTCCAGGAATTACATTTGGTTTGGACACAATCACACTCTCCCCCCTGAATCTTTGTTTAATGCCGATCAAACGTCAC
>KZ651067.1:191312-247648 GCA_001010745.2 Gerris buenoi
CTAAAATCGTACTTCCGCTATTACTAAAAATATAGAAAAATATGCAAAATGTGCGGTCTGCTGGGCCAATGAAAAAATAAGATTAGCAACTCGATCTGATTTACTGTCAATCCAAGATGGCGAGTATTTCATGTCACTCGAAAAAAAAATTTGAGTGGGGTATCAAATGAAAGGTATTGAAGAGTAGATGACAAAAATATATAATACTTGTGGATAATATTTCATTTTCCCTGCCATTTTGTCAAAAAATTAATAATCCCCCCCCCCCTCTCCTGTATATTGTACCACCAAAGGGAGTATAGAGTGATCATTAGTGAGCTATAACCGGATTTTGTGCCTGCATTGATTCATTGATGGCCGAGCTGACATGGTAAGTAATTTAACCCACATCGCCACGCCGGTTCTCTGTTCTAGTGCTAAACCTATTGAGAGGATAAGAAAAATAATAATACAGCATTCAAACTAATTTTACCTCAAAAAACGCCATTGGTCTTCTAATGAGTTGAGCTAAGCCTCTAATCCAGATAACTCGTGCTGACATGGGAGGAGCAAACATAGAAGAAATAACTTTGGAGCGTTCAAAGTTGTAAGTATCTCTAAGCTCTTCTAATTCAAACATGAATAGTTTTAGAATGTTTGAATAAGCTTCATCGTAGCATAGAGCATCCAATTTAAGTTTCTCAAACCTGTCACAAACACAATCATTTTAAGGAATATATACAATAGTCGCCGCTTAATGTGATCACTTTGGGACAAAGGCCTAGTGATCACATTAACCGACTGATAATAATAAGCAAAATCTCATTGGTTAAGCTTTCATTATGTTTTTATTAGATAAAAATATAAATGCAAATAGATAGCACTAGAAAATTCCGATATTCCCGCTAATAGTCTAAATAATCCGCAAAAATAATAGGAAAAAAAAAATAAATAATAATAATAAGCAAAAGGCACTACTGGAGGGAGTAATACTAAAAAAATAAAAAAAACTGTTTATTACTACACATAGCACCTACACATAGAAAATAAATAAATAATTGAAATGACACTAAATGTATTTTACATTTCTTTCCTTTCATTCTCCTTACATTCTTTTCTCAGAAACCATTCATCACGACGTTTTGAAGCACTCATTCTTTGTTTAACACTTTTACTTTTTATACCAAAAACTCAAAAAATAATCGACTTCGAACTTGTATAAATGTAATGTTAATTTGACTTAAGAGTTCTCAGAAACGATAGAAAGACAAAAAAATTATAAACAACTGATCGCTGTCTAAGTGAAATGTCGTAGAAATGGGGGGGAGAAATGGATGTTTAGATGTTCTATGTTTATGTAGTAATGTAGAGGAAGGAAAAGGTGGCGCGAGGTGTACTTTCTGAGAATCCTGGGTGTTTAGAAGAAACGCTTCTCGGTCTGCCGCAGCTGTAGTCGTTTCCCCGAAAATTATATAAAAAAAATTTCAACGATTTCGACTTGACTTTGATCACAATAAACGAAATACTGATAACAATAAGCGGATATTTTTTAATGCATTGGTATTGGGTGGGCCCATTCCAAGCCATATTGATCACACTAAGCGGTTGATAACATTAACCGTGATCACATTAAGCGGTGACTACTGTATATATATAATATATTTTTTTTATAAATAACAAGTTCATGGCAATAAATGAAATTTGTAGATTGAAATGCTAAAACACACTTCCTTTGGCATGTTGCAGCTGAAAAAAAGCCTGGCCCCACTTAACATACTAACTCAAAAATCAGAATTTTATATCTGTTCATTGGAGCTAAAGAACAAACAATAGAGGAGGCATGACCATTTAGGCATTCCAATAGGCCTGGAGCCCAATTCATTCCCCCAGAATCTTTTAACTCTCTTCCAAAGGGATATAAACAGTCCATACATTTGAATATCAAGTTGAATAAAATAAAAATAAATAACCTTTGAAGAGTGTTAAGCAATGTTTCAGAGTTTGGAAGATCAGCAAGTTTAGAAAACATAAAAGCCTTTAGTTTTTGTTCAGCATCAGCTATACTTGTAAGGAAATCATCATAGTCTTTGTTAAAACGATGATCACGATGTTCCAATGCATCGTAGCTGTAACAAATCAATGCAAACAACTATCATTAACTCGATTTAAAATAATACAAATTATTTTCATATGCACCAACAACCTATATCTTTGGTAATTAAGGGTATAATAACCATCCCTTATTATCAACGGGTATTCTATACATATATATTTTCTGAATGAATGAATGAGTGATTTAATTTTGAAAACTCATTATCTTTATAACTTAGCAACAATATACCAAACCTTCAACTTAATCTCATTTTTAATATACTTATTTTCTAAAGAAAGTGAAATAGACTATCAGATAAGCAACTAGATTAACTAATCATTTCCTAGCCTTTTTCTTTACAATAACAAGGAAAAAAAATATCAAATAGTGAAATCTAATAAGACTCCCTTCGATGCAAAATGAATTTTATTATTTATTTATATTTTGATTCATTTTTATTAATAAAAATAAATAATATATTAAGTGAGAATTTGAGTTACTCTCGTCCTGGAATAATAGCAAATATCTTGTTAAATCTGACAGTATGCTCTTCTATACCCTCCATGGGTGATAAAGCCAATACACCATACTTCAACCTCTTCAGCAAGAAATCTTTTAACTAAACATAACCATGAAAATTCAAATAATAAAATAATTGTTTACAAATCAGTTAAAATCATTAAACAAAGATGTTTCATTAGTAATCACAGTTGATTCACCTTCAAAATTCTAATTTTGAAAGAGTCAAATTTTCCAAATATCTGAACACTGGAGCAGCCAAATTGTCTTTCATCAGGACAGTTGTCTATATCTTCCATCATCTTTTCATATGCTAAATGCCACTCTTTGTGCAGTCTCAAACAAACCTACGACAAAATATATGGTCGGTATTTATATTTGCAAGTTTAATGTGTATCAACGATCAACTGGGTTGTGGTCATAAAAAAAGGAAATTTACAATAACTATTTTAAAAAATCGGTTTGAGACAACTCAGACAAACTTTCTCATAAACGAGTTTATAATTACTTAACCCAGTATTTTTCTTTCATTAGTTTTTCGCATCTAGATAGAGATTAAATATTTCATCAAAATTTATCATAAAAATAAAGCCTCTGCTTGTCTGTGTTTAAAGCTATTATCTATGGAACTAGATTTTTCCCGGGAAAACGGCTTATATCGTTAGATTCAAATTTAAATGGGCTACATTTTTTTTTAAAATCAAAATCGTCGGAACCGTTTTAGCGAAATCATTTTTTCATGTTATTGCAGTTTTAAGGGGTTCATTCCTCGGTTTCGCCTCAGAGTATGATTTTTCCGGACATGTATACCAAATTTTGACAAAATCAGACAGTAATTATGGCTCCAGACGTCTGCACAGACGGCCATTTTTTTTAAAAACCACTTTTATAGACTCAGGGACCTCAAAACATGTTAATCTATCAAAATCTCAAAATCAAATTTTTGTGCTATCACGATAATTTCTCTTTATATGAGAAAGTAAAAAGTTAAATGAAAAGGCAACAGATTAAAATAATAATAATGCAAAAAAGCAGTCTTCTTACATCAAACTTTTGCAACAGCCGTTTACTCCTCTGCTGCCAAATTGTTCTCCTCCGATCATCTGTCAAATATCTCAAACAGTTTGATAACAAACTATTGGTAATCTATGAACATAAAACACAATTATTATTACTATAATTTAACAGATATTTTCTTTCAAGTGTCGTAGTTGCATAAGGAGCTCATGGAATTGCAAATTATAAGGTTTTTTTCATTCAATATCCTTGTCTTGCACTAATTCAGAAATTGATAGAGCAAATGTCCAGAGTTAAAAGTAGAACTTATTAAGGTTTAACTAAGTTCTATGCTATATTTCAAAGAACAAATATTTTACTTTAATCTTTAAGTATTAAGTGAGCATCTACTATAATCCTTGAAGCTGCTATTCAAACATATTTAGCATGGGAGGACAAAGGGTGGGTTCATAAGTTAGGAATTAAGTCTCACGAGGATCTTAAATAGCTTAATAAAAGTCCAAAAAACTTATTTAGAATGGCTTACAACATTTTTTGGGTATTAATAGCTTGATAATACTCAACTAATACTGAGGCACATCCACAGCTGAGGGAATTAAAACAACAAAACTAGCCATGAGGTGTGTATACATCATTCATAGAGAAAGGGTTAAAAAAAACGTAAGATTAATAAATTTAGATCTTCCAGAAGAGACAGCTGCAATGGTGAGAATCCTGATGCATCAATCACATAATAGCCATTGTTCCCAAGAGAATTGCTAAAGACTTACATCAATAGGTTTGAAATGTAAGGTTTCATAAAATTTAAAAGTGTTATTATACCTTAAGAAGAATAGCAGTCATTTTTTGAGGTGAAACCATAGTTTTAGATGATGCTTTCAACTGCCTGAAGCTGTAGAGCAAAGCATTAAGATAATTAGAAACGCTGCTTGGATGACATCGACTCAGAGGAGCCCAGTACTGACGAGCAGCGTTCAAATACTTCAGCTGATCCATAACTGATATGCGATTTACGATAACTCTTGTCTCCAAATTAGACCATCTCTACACAAAAACAAAATAAAATAAATACAAGACTTCTAGTCAAATTTTTACCATGTTACAAGTTAATTTGTTAATTTACCTGTGTTGTCCTAGTTTTTCAGTTTTAAGAGTTTATTTGTTAACAAAACGATGACGATAGATGTGACGGAATTATTTTCTACTGTTTTAAATATTATCAGAAATGTGTTCGTAAGTCTTACGATAGGGCACGAATATGCCCTGGGGAGGGGTGAAATACAGCCATTTTCAAAATTTACCGGTAGTCAAATTTTTTATCACACNCAGCCATTTTCAAAATTTACCGTAGTCAAATTTTTTATCACACAAAAAACGAAGATTAGAAGAAGGGACAAATCAAACTAGTCTATAAAATAAAAGACTTTTACGTTTCATTCTTTAATCAAAACCTGTTACAATGAATATATTATTATGTATAAAAAAGTTAATTAATAGCCTATTTTTAAAAGACTAGTCAGAATCTAAAACACAGAAACAAAATTCTCTTTACAGTTGTGACTTTTTAGTCCGACACTCCGACAGTCCAACACTTTGAGTAATCCAATACTGAGGCTGTGCCCCCTCCCTTCTTGCCACGTGTAAGATAAGATAACTAAAAGAGGGAAACACAGGGGTAAAACAATCATCAGTTATTGTTAGTTTATTGTGTGTCTAAACACATATCTCGCATAATAAATGCTACATCTATTGTGTCCTGTTTATGTTTTAATAATTATTTATTATCAAACATTCAGTAATCCGACAATTCTAAGTAATCCGTCATGACATGGCCCCAAATGTATTAGATTAGAGAGACTCAACTGCATTTGATATTGGAACAGAGTAACTTCTACAACTATAATTTCTTTACAATAGATTTGGCTAACAATATTTGAAAAAGAAGAACTCACTGGAAGAAGATGAGATCTAACTTGTTTGAGTAGAGCTATTGTTTTCTTGAGCACTTCACTTTGCATGAAGTCAAACATTGAACAATATTTCGCTATGTACATTCGGCAATGATCCAGCGCTGAATCTGGCTTTGGCTCTCCCTTTTCTCCAATTAACTTCTCACAATCTGTAAGTGTCTGGCAATCAACACATTTATATAAAAATGACAATACTCTGAGAGAAATTATTGGTGGTACATGGAAAATAAAAACTCTAACAAATATATTTGTTTGATACTAAAAATATGTTAAAAAAAGTCATTCAATAAATAGATCTTCCAACATTAGAGCTTCTAAAATAAACCACATCTGATATTGTGTGAATCCCATTTCACCTAGTAAAAAGCAATCAACCTGTTATAATAATTCATTCTGTAGTAGTCAAATTGGACATTAATAGTATTTATTACATGAAGTATCATATATAAATTCAAAGAGCAACAAAATTTAATTATTAGTGATAAATAAACACTACCTATTCTTTATTAATGATAAGCATTATTCTTTATAAATGTTAAATGAACATTATTCTTTATAAGAATTACATAAAAATAAATACCCTTTCTATAGTGTCGAACCAAGCTAAAGCTATATTTTCGACATGAGCTATACTTTCATTATCACCAACAGTTTCAGTCACAAGTTCTGGAGTACCAATATAAACCGAGATTAAGTCCTCAGGGTAAGAAAACTTCACTAAGCTATTTAGTGCTGTTTTCGTAGCTGTAACAGATGACCAAAATGTATGGTTTAAAACAGTATATAACTTTGTATGCTTTGTATGCTCTAAACATGTCTAGAGTTGGTCTAGACCATGAAAATCCCTCCAATTCGATGAAAAGGGAAAAGGATAATGCCCAGTAGAGGTATAAAAGTAATTTTCAAAACAACACAAAGAAAGAAAGGCCAAAAACCTTGGATTAAAAGGGGGGATATATTAAAAAATAGAATAATAATAATAAGGATACCATATAAAAATAGCCTGGTATAATGGTGTGTGGTGCAGTGAAGTGTAGAGTCTGTTGGCCTGGTGAAATGGTGAAATGGTGTGTGGTGAGGTGTTAGAGTCCATTCACAAGTGTCCGGGCAGTTCTAAAGACTGGAACTACTCTGGATACAAGATGGGTAAAAGTGTCCGGGCGGAAGTGGACTTATCGATGAGTATTATACAGGTGTCTGGGCGGACACACAAGGAAGGATGTTCACTGATATAAGGAAACATATTATCCAGGCGGATATATTTCTTCCACACACTCACTTCTATCTCTGGTGACTGGCAAAATTGAACTGTTCTGCTCTGGCCAGGTTGGCCAATACAACATGAATAATAAAAATAAACTAAACAAAGATTTGCTAAAATAAAAGGTCTAAACAGAGATTAGCTCCTAACAAAGGGGGACACACTCAGCTTTGCCCCAAAACAAATAAATATATAAATATACTTCGGCTTTAAAATATATAATAAATACAAAAAATATAAAATAAATATGTAATAAATAAAGTAAACTTGTAAATGCAATACATTTTCCAGTTAATTCATAAGCCTCTTTACAATTTCATGGACCAAACCTGTTTTATTTTCCATTGCAAAATGTTGATTTTAAAATATATTATATTTTGAAAATAAATAGAAACACGCTTTCATTAAGAATTCACTGAAAAGGGAAAAGTACTTTTTTTAAGGCCACATTACTACAAGAGATCACAGTGTAAGAGCATGTCACTAAAAATGAAAGCATGGAGTTTTATCAACTTTTTTTTGTCTTTCCTAAGCATTCTGTATTCCGAGAATTCATATTTAAATTTAAGAATGATTCACACTACAACGAGCCGGGGACGTGCTTTGCCAGGGACTCCTAATGTGCCCCGTCCAAGCCTTCACATTCACTCTACAACGAGCCAGGCTGAGACATGCTTCTGAAGGTACAAGCACTAAGTATGATAAACATGGGTCGCCTAGTAGCATGTCTACTGGACTGGGCAGGGTAGCTCATCCCTTGCTCTTTGTACCGTGAATCATCCCTAAATGAGTTGGGGAAGAGCCTGGGCACATGAAAATAATGTAGCCCAACTTTTCACCATCGGGCCCCGGACAAGGATTGTTCATAACTATATTGAAATTTAAACCTTGTCAAATAATTAAGTACAACAAAATTATTAATTCTATAAATAAGATAATAATTTCTTTAACTTACAATTAAGGTAGTTGCTAAAATCATTAATATCTTCCTTGAAGTACCGCGTAAGTCTTAAGCCTGCCTTCGTTTGCGTTAGAGACTGCCAGTTAGTCAAAGAGTTAATCTGATCCCGGGTTACCTGGCCAAATAAACTTGACAATCCAGTGAGTACAGTTGAGCCCTCATCTCCAAGAGGAAATCCCGAGAACAAATATTCCTAAAACATTTTCCATATTTATTAATCTATCTATATTATGGCAACAGCATCTGCACTGGAAATGCGGAAGGCCCGTGGTTCAAATCCCGGCGCTGGAGTCTATTTTTCTCTGCCTGTCACCCAGTGTTAATAATGATTATAATTTGATTTAAAATAAAAAAGTTTTGTAAATAATCGTGTTCAGTGAGAGTCATATACTAAACTGTGTGAAAGAGCGAGTTAAGAGAGAAGGGTTTTTTTCAAGGGGGAAAAGGGGGAGCTTGAGAGTGACATACTAAACTGTGTGTAGACAGAGTGAGGGAGATATATTCGTCCAAGAAGAGGGTTAAAGCCTGTAAGGCGGAACTTGAGAATAGATAAATAAGAATGTTAGCAATACAAGGAAAGGGATAGTAGTGCGCATACTCCCCACTACCTCAGCCGCTCTTCTACTCCAGGCTCAATCATCTTCACCTCACCCTTCTTATTCTCATTCCATAACTATGCACACACCTTGCAAAAAAAGATCGCTAAATCAGTCCTTCTTAGGACTTCCTAACAGTCCTTTTCAGTACTTTCTATAGCAAACGTGATATTTTAATGCATGTGTGCTTTTGTCATCTTTGAAAAGAAACATAAGATTAAAAAAATTTTAACGCTTTTTGGGGGTTGACTAGCGAAGCGAGTAGGGGGCGGAGCCCCCTAAATAAATTAAAATAAATGATTGTGTACATATGAAATATTTCACTATTTGATTTCACTATAGAATTTTTTGTACAGGCGATATTTCAGACTTAAATCAACTCTTTTTAAAAAAAACTAACTAGCCTATCTTGTAGGGCTTGAAGTGGTGCTTTTTTGCATCAAAGTTGTACCACCAAGCGATTCTCGAACGTATCATCTCCTTCAGTTCAGCCTTAAATAACTTTTATTATGAGTTTTTAATTAGTTGGGGAAAAAATTAAATTTACACAATATCCTCACTGTACTTCTTGCACCTTGAAACACTCAAAATAGATTTGTATTAAAATATATGTAGATGCCTCTAAGACTCATTCCCTCACCCAATTTTCTACAGATGTACTTAAGTCTGAGCAATGATATGGAAAAAAAAAAAAAAAAATGAAGCAAATCAATCTAGACAAAAATAAATAAATGTTCAAACAAACCTCAGCTATTGTTTTGTTGTCAGCATTAAAATTATTTCTGGCCCTTGTTACAATAATAACATGGTCTTCGAACCTATTGCTTCCATCAGACACAATAATTGTTTTTTTCTTATAAGTGTGAACTTCGTCTGTGACTGGATCAACATCTACAATCAACACAAAAAATTAACATTCCAATTAGCAATCCGTTTTATAAAAATACAATAATATAATATTAGATAGCTTTCCAGCCAAGTCCAAATATGTGCTTTCAGCAAACACAAAGGGCCTGTAGGCAAATTAACAAATAGGACAAGTTTGTTAACCAACATCATCAGCCCAGGCATATCATGGTGTAGGCCATTTAAAAGTTTGTTTTAGCTATAACTTTTGAAACATTAACTCTAATGACGTGGAACAATAGTTATTTACGCAACAAGGGAGAAGTATTTTTTCCTGCTCGAGGTTAAGTTTTCTCCTGAGGCACCGCCGTAGGAGAAAACTTCATTAGCTTCATTAACTGTAGTATTAGCTCTCGAGGCTTGCCGAGGGAGATAATCCCGAGAGCAGAAATACTTTGATCCATGTTGCGTATTAAATTTTATCTGCGACTAGTGCACCATGGGTAATAGCTAAAGTTTGTAGGTTTAAAACTTTTACCTAAAAATTCACGCAATTTAAACACCTTAAACTGATATTTAGTTACTTGATTTNATTAGAATTTAGTAGTTTGAAATAAAACTTATCTCTAAATATTAGAGTTTTATTTCCATCACTACCATCATACAAGTATTATTTGAATTCGATTGATTTTTTTTCAAATAAAATAATTCTTTTTAGAACCAGCTTTATTTTATTTTTATTATTTATTTTTTTTTTTCACATAAAATATGTGGCATACAAGAATCTCTAAAAAAAACCTTTTTTGTTTTTTTAGACCTATATTTTTTCACCTCTTGGTCTAAACAACTATTAAGACAAAGAGATATTTAGTCCAAAGAACTTAATTACGTAAAATGTTTTCTTATAGGTTAAAGTCCTGATTGTATCCAGTGCTTTTTCATCCAAATGCCACGTGCACAAAATTAAGTAATTATTACGTACAGTTAAATAACATAAGCAAACCATGATAGTTGTTAGTGTTGTAAGTAAAGACGACAGCATGTCGACCACCATCTTCTAGTAGGCTACAGAGTAGCTTGACATGACTATCTGCATCCAATACACCTTCTTCTACGTTCTTTAGACTTGTCTGCAAAGCACAGTATACAAAGTTTACATACGTTTTGGTGCAAATGGCTCTTAAATGTAGTTCGCTAAGTTAGAAAGTTGTTTACTTTCTTCCTTGTTTCAATATATTTATTATTTTTATTGGTACACAATAACCACCTGCATTCTTACTAATTTATAAAAAAAAAAAAGTTCTAATTATATTGATATGTTCATATTGAAAAAAAAAGCAAATGAAATGATATGGAAAAAAAAAAAAATGAAGCAAATCAATCTAGACAAAAATAAATAAATGTTCAAACAAACCTCAGCTATTGTTTTGTTGTCAGCATTAAAATTATTTCTGGCCCTTGTTACAATAATAACATGGTCTTCGAACCTATTGCTTCCATCAGACACAATAATTGTTTTTTTCTTATAAGTGTGAACTTCGTCTGTGACTGGATCAACATCTACAATCAACACAAAAAATTAACATTCCAATTAGCAATCCGTTTTATAAAAATACAATAATATAATATTAGATAGCTTTCCAGCCAAGTCCAAATATGTGCTTTCAGCAAACACAAAGGCCCTGTAGGCAAATTAACAAATAGGACAAGTTTGTTAACCAACATCATCAGCCCAGGCATATCATGGTGTAGGCCATTTAAAAGTTTGTTTTAGCTATAACTTTTGAAACATTAACTCTAATGACGTGGAACAATAGTTATTTACGCAACAAGGGAGAAGTATTTTTTCCTGCTCGAGGTTAAGTTTTCTCCTGAGGCACCGCCGTAGGAGAAAACTTCATTAGCTTCATTAACTGTAGTATTAGCTCTCGAGGCTTGCCGAGGGAGATAATCCCGAGAGCAGAAATACTTTGATCCATGTTGCGTATTAAATTTTATCTGCGACTAGTGCACCATGGGTAATAGCTAAAGTTTGTAGGTTTAAAACTTTTACCTAAAAATTCACGCAATTTAAACACCTTAAACTGATATTTAGTTACTTGATTTATTAAAATAACAANCTTCCTCTTCCTCCTCGACCACCTCTGGCTCTTCTAAACAAAGCATTTCCAAGTAAATAACTTATTTCGCTAAAATTACCTACTTATAAAAATGTATTTAGTTTCGTTCAACAAACCTGGTTCCACATTTTCCAAAGGAAGAACATCTACAATAGCTTTAATTGCCTTTTTCTTTTGCTCTTTTTTCTTATCTTTCTTCTTTCCTTTAACATCTTTGGCTTTCTTAGGATCTTTGGTTACCTTCTCCTTCTTGGTATCTCCTTTGCCTCCTTTATTACTCTTCACCATTGTAACTATAAAATAAGGACAAACTTCCTTAATCAACTATATTATTTATTATAATTAACTATATTCATTTATTATCAGATGATCACATGCAAATAATGATAATTCCAGGTAGTGATAGATAATTTGGAACTTTGGTACTATTTTACTTTGTTTATTACTATTTTACTTTTCAAAGGGGTTGGCAAAGTTTATTTGTTAGGGCAGTTACAAATAATATTTAACTGATATTCGAGTAATAATTAAAAATAAATTAAATAAGTAAAAGTAAATAAAATAATATGATTTACACCGAACATGTTTGGCTTGTGTATAAAATAATTGGTTCAGTAAGTTCATTGCAATAATCCTAACGAAGCAGATGTCCACTGCACTAATAAATTAAATACAAAAAGGAAAATCAAAACATATAAAAGTTTGAGAAAGGATGTCTTTATATAGTATCTCGAGTATAAAGGAAAATTGAAAATAATACAGATTTGATAGAATACAAAACAATTTATAGACCCACAAAACCTACATGTAGTATAAGGTCCATAACATATAAAAATTTACCAAGAAGGAAAGTGTCCACCTACTGAAGAAATGAAATACCTCAGTAATGTGTCATGGAGAAAAATAAACAAGATTATGAGCAAATTGAAGCATCCAAGTCAGAAATTTGTTCAAACTACTTTGGCCATCAAAGATCCACAACCTCTAAAAGATCTAAGGAGGCTTGGTCATGTACTAGTACGTAGAATATCTAAAATATTGGGAGAAGCAAGAACCACTAGTTTATGATCAAGTGGGAAGACCAAGAATGAAATGAGAAGAAAATATTAGAGGCGTAGCAAGCAATAGTGATATTTATTTCTTAGAGAAAAGCCAAAGAATAAGCTTAAGATAGATAACTATGGCATACAAAAAAAAAAACCACAAAACTTACAAGTATTAGTACAAGACGACTAAAATACTGGAATAAAAAAAACGAATTTATTTTTGTTAACATGGATGTGTTTTTACAATGTGGAATCGAAACCATACGAAATAGTTTGGTTCATATTTCTTAGATGTTAAATTTATATTACTATGATTGTGTTTTGTGTGTTAAATCAACCTTATCTTCACTCTTCACATAATCTGTACTTAAACCATAAGCATTTAACCTACGAGGAATACTTTTCCTCAAACATATTAATTTTTCTAACAAAAGAATATAGCACTCCAATGGGATTATTGGATTGGTTCTTTCGATTAAACGAGAAGAATTCAATTACACTAGATTGCATTTAATAATACTTACATTACAGGTACCTCGGTACCACAGAGGCACTGGGATACTCCCAGGCTATTTACAACAGTGAACCATACAAAGAATGAAGGGACACATCATATTACGTAAACTAACATATAATAAAGCATAATCTGTCAGAATAAATGACAGACAAAAAGAGATAAATAATTGACAGCAATAAACAAGTATTAAGTTGTCACAATCATTTTTAATGCAAATACGAAATCAGTTCCATATGAATTAAGATTTATGGCAATAATTATATGCTAAAAATACATGTATACATTAAATTAAATATTCAGAACTAGGCATACATAACCATTATTTCATCATAATAAGATATTGGAAAGTACGAAAGCATTAAATAAAAATATCTACAGTACCACGAACCACTACACTACACTACACTCCAGTTTTAAAATAATATCGTAAATAGAAACTTTTCGCGCATTAAAAAGTTTGACTCATGTTCGAAGGTTGCTTGTTTCTTTAAGGTTTACTAACTAAATAAAGATCTTTAAAAAGCCCCCCTCCACCCTCTCATAAAAATAACTTCTTAATTTTATTTTTCATTTGATGTACTCTTACACAAACTATACAAATAAGACTAAAAATAGGTTTTATTTAAATTATTTTAAATTGAAAGTAACATATCATAATGTAAAAAATCATTTCAATGTACAAAATTTACTAGGTCATTAAAAACTATTNATAAAGACATGGGAATATTTACAAATTAAAGTAATTTTGAATGGATACCCAAGTAAATGAGTTTCAAATGAATTCAGGGTCACATTTAAGACTGGTACTTTAAGCAGCTCAAATTTACATAGACTACTACCTAAAAAAAATATAAAAAAATGTTGATAAAAATCAAAGAATTAGAAAATTCTTCAAAAGAGAATTTGTACGCATACCTGAAGCATGTAAGCAGCTGTGTTCATAATAACTCTGTGCATCTGTCTGAGGCGACCAGCCCGTTCCAGTCTTGCTTCATCAGTTACAATATGTTGCTAGAAAAGATAAAACATTCATTCATATCATTGCTGCACAGAATAAATGTTTTTTGTTTTTTTTTTTACTATTGAAGGAAGAATAAGTTAGATCTTAGATTAGGTGTAAAATAATTCATATTTTTAAAATAAAATTGAGACTAGTGACCTGTTTTGCCATTTCCTTTTCCAGTTCCAATTCTGAGTCAGTTTTAGTTTTGACTCGATTTTGATACCTCAAATGAATGGCTGCTTCTTGAACACATGGCTCTCTAATATCTTCCTCTTCCTCCTCGACCACCTCTGGCTCTTCTAAACAAAGCATTTCCAAGTAAATAACTTATTTCGCTAAAATTACCTACTTATAAAAATGTATTTAGTTTCGTTCAACAAACCTGGTTCCACATTTTCCAAAGGAAGAACATCTACAATAGCTTTAATTGCCTTTTTCTTTTGCTCTTTTTTCTTATCTTTCTTCTTTCCTTTAACATCTTTGGCTTTCTTAGGATCTTTGGTTACCTTCTCCTTCTTGGTATCTCCTTTGCCTCCTTTATTACTCTTCACCATTGTAACTATAAAATAAGGACAAACTTCCTTAATCAACTATATTATTTATTATAATTAACTATATTCATTTATTATCAGATGATCACATGCAAATAATGATAATTCCAGGTAGTGATAGATAATTTGGAACTTTGGTACTATTTTACTTTGTTTATTACTATTTTACTTTTCAAAGGGGTTGGCAAAGTTTATTTGTTAGGGCAGTTACAAATAATATTTAACTGATATTCGAGTAATAATTAAAAATAAATTAAATAAGTAAAAGTAAATAAAATAATATGATTTACACCGAACATGTTTGGCTTGTGTATAAAATAATTGGTTCAGTAAGTTCATTGCAATAATCCTAACGAAGCAGATGTCCACTGCACTAATAAATTAAATACAAAAAGGAAAATCAAAACATATAAAAGTTTGAGAAAGGATGTCTTTATATAGTATCTCGAGTATAAAGGAAAATTGAAAATAATACAGATTTGATAGAATACAAAACAATTTATAGACCCACAAAACCTACATGTAGTATAAGGTCCATAACATATAAAAATTTACCAAGAAGGAAAGTGTCCACCTACTGAAGAAATGAAATACCTCAGTAATGTGTCATGGAGAAAAATAAACAAGATTATGAGCAAATTGAAGCATCCAAGTCAGAAATTTGTTCAAACTACTTTGGCCATCAAAGATCCACAACCTCTAAAAGATCTAAGGAGGCTTGGTCATGTACTAGTACGTAGAATATCTAAAATATTGGGAGAAGCAAGAACCACTAGTTTATGATCAAGTGGGAAGACCAAGAATGAAATGAGAAGAAAATATTAGAGGCGTAGCAAGCAATAGTGATATTTATTTCTTAGAGAAAAGCCAAAGAATAAGCTTAAGATAGATAACTATGGCATACAAAAAAAAAAACCACAAAACTTACAAGTATTAGTACAAGACGACTAAAATACTGGAATAAAAAAAACGAATTTATTTTTGTTAACATGGATGTGTTTTTACAATGTGGAATCGAAACCATACGAAATAGTTTGGTTCATATTTCTTAGATGTTAAATTTATATTACTATGATTGTGTTTTGTGTGTTAAATCAACCTTATCTTCACTCTTCACATAATCTGTACTTAAACCATAAGCATTTAACCTACGAGGAATACTTTTCCTCAAACATATTAATTTTTCTAACAAAAGGATATAGCACTCCAATGGGATTATTGGATTGGTTCTTTCGATTAAACGAGAAGAATTCAATTACACTAGATTGCATTTAATAATACTTACATTACAGGTACCTCGGTACCACAGAGGCACTGGGATACTCCCAGGCTATTTACAACAGTGAACCATACAAAGAATGAAGGGACACATCATATTACGTAAACTAACATATAATAAAGCATAATCTGTCAGAATAAATGACAGACAAAAAGAGATAAATAATTGACAGCAATAAACAAGTATTAAGTTGTCACAATCATTTTAATGCAAATACGAAATCAGTTCCATATGAATTAAGATTTATGGCAATAATTATATGCTAAAAATACATGTATACATTAAATTAAATATTCAGAATTAGGCATACATAACCATTATTTCATCATAATAAGATATTGGAAAGTACGAAAGCATTAAATAAAAATATCTACAGTACCACGAACCACTACACTACACTACACTCCAGTTTTAAAATAATATCGTAAATAGAAACTTTTCGCGCATTAAAAAGTTTGACTCATGTTCGAAGGTTGCTTGTTTCTTTAAGGTTTACTAACTAAATAAAGATCTTTAAAAAGCCCCCTTCCACCCTCTCATAAAAATAACTTCTTAATTTTATTTTTCATTTGATGTACTCTTACACAAACTATACAAATAAGACTAAAAATAGGTTTTATTTAAATTATTTTAAATTGAAAGTAACATATCATAATGTAAAAAATCATTTCAATGTACAAAATTTACTAGGTCATTAAAAACTATTACTCTTCAAAAGGTCAATGTCCTCTTTATTTGATAATTTATTTTGTAGGAGTAAATTGGGTTTATATTTTTATGTAGGCGTTTTCTTTAGAGTATTAAAATCTTTATATGATTGGGAATAATTAACTAACATATTNCCCCCCCATTTCTGCGCGTCCGGGCAGCACTGCTCTGCACAAGCTTCAGAGATACGCCGTGTGGGGGTCGCCACTTTCCCTCACATCGATTTTCGACTTGCTTTAAAAGGGATAAAGTTGAAAGTGTAAAGGGAGATAATTTTAGTATTTATTATTTATTTTTTCACTTGGTAGTTGTACGTGATCTGTTGTTCTCGTTATATTTCCTGAAGAAAATGCCCGATCGCTCATTGTTTACCGTTGTTAGATTAATCTCTTCTCTATTTCCGTTTCGTGTGAGACTGCTTATCTGTGACGATAACTGAATGACAAACCCAAGTAAGTAAATTTGGTTCGAGGGGCGTTTCCTTTAATTTATTATATACTTTCACTCCTTTAAATGCAAAATATACTTGTTCTGCGACATCTTCCTTAAATGTCTTTCACTGGGAAAAAATTCCAGATAACGAAAAGTAAAAACCTAATTACAATATACAGTGTATTATCAGACAAAAACAGAACGATGTACTCTGATGGGTTTTTAATATTTCCTTTCCAACTAACGTATAACTAATATATAATAATATATTTTGCTTTCTTTTGATTTCATATTCTATCTGCGAGCTAACCACTTTTCTCATATTTTTTTGCTTTGTTTATACTTTAATCAGTAACAATTAAAAAGGAGCAAACAAAATAAACAGGACTTGGAACTTTCTTGTTATAGTATAGTTTGTTTTCTCATTTGTCGCTAGATGCTGTGTAGGTTTTCCTTTAATGTATTAAAGCCATGTAACTATCATTTTTAGTGAGCTTCTTGTGAATTTGTATAATTAACAATATTTAACAAAAAGTAACTGATTAGAAAGAGTGTTATCACTTGTGTGTGCACTTTTGTTTTGCTGTGTGGTGCTCAACAATTATCATACTACTAATAGATGGTTAGTGCTGTGCTCTAGTGCAAACGGACTGTTGATTCCTACACACTGCTGTTTGGAGGCGGAGCCTCACAGATAAGCCATAACAGGCTCTTCCTACTGGTTCTGTTCACTCAGGGACCTCTTCACATTCGGTTTTCATAAGTGATTTTATTTTCCTCTCTTATCTAGTGTGTTTACATATACCACTAGGGGGGCTGTTAAAACATTTGTGTCCATCAAGGCTTATCCGACACCCGCATAGTAAAATAACACGTTTTTTTTTTCTTTTTTGCTTGACACAGTCGTGAATCACTGCCAACAGATTTAACGAAACAGTTTTTGAAAGTAATTAATTTAAATTTTTTGTTTGTTTTTTTACATAAAAACAAAACTCAACACATTATTGTATTGTCTGCCAGAGTTGTAAAGCTTAACACCTACCCAATGTGTATCGATGTGTAAGTTATTTCTTCTTACCATATTTTTAATGGTTTTTTTAATTGATGTTTCATACTTTTTTTCTAAATTAAACGTTCATATTTTATGTTTGGCTTTTTAGTTGTAGGCTTATTATTCCTTTGGATCTTTAAATAATAGTAAATATTTTTATACATTAAAAATAAACTTACCCCACATAAAATATTGTGTTTAAAAGTCATTATTACCTACATCGAAGAGTAATATTCTTTAATTAACTCCATATTTGAAATAGTTTTTGAAATGAAAAAAAAAAACATTTTTCATATTATTCAAATATTTGTTAGATTTGAATGTTTTCCATATTTTAGGTAATAAAAGGGTTCCTTTTCATTGTTTATTTGTACATATTTTTGATTATTTACAGTTTTAAGTTTGGTGTATGTACAGTTGTACGACATAAACGAATAATGTTTGTGATTTCAAATTATTGTTGTTTCTGATTTCAAATTATTCAGAAATTAGGTTCTGACTTCAGGGAACGGCTAATCTTAAGTTAATGCTACGGTTGAGAATTAACTAGTATTAAGTAATAAGTACTTTATATTTGTTACACTTTGTCAAACCCTACATTTGTATGATTTTTGCGTCAAAGAATATGAGTGTGATTTGTTCATAAGAGTAATAATATCCCTTTGTCAAAAAATAAATCGAGTCGTAGCATTAACTTAAGATTACCCAGGGAAGATTTATGGTCCCTTATCTATCTGTCTGTCGATATCTTACAATTCCTCGATTTTAATGAAGTTTGAATGGTAGGCCACACTATTAGCAGACTATTTTTCGTTATCATCAACAAATTTCATTGGGAAAAATAGTTTCTTCTGATCTTCATGAAACTTTGCGTACATTTAAATAGCTCAATTATAAGATACAAATATAGTTAAAACTTTTTTATATGTTATAGTATCTAAGTTAAGGGCAATGAGAGTTCCATCTTTGATCAAGCATATATCTGTCATACATAAGTGTTGAGGGGAAAATAAACAGATTTGTCATGTACTTGTCGATCTCTCTAAAATTACTTAATAATTTGTTTAGGGTTGTCTATGTCTAACTTTTTTAGCAAGTTCAAAAATCGTATTTTAAGAATAAGCAATTAAGTTTTATCTGTATGATTTATTAAGAAATAAAATTAACTATCTCTCCTCGTAAATTGATGTTTATGCATTTACCAAAGTAGCTTTCAGCCTTTATAATATAATTATTATTGTCTACTGGGAAATATTTTGAGTTACATTAATCAATGAAATATTGAAGGCGAGTCTACTTCTTGTTAGAGATCAATGTGAGACTCCATCATCTATTTCTAATCGGCATTGATGATGGCCTTATGAAGGCTAACGTCTGCTTAGTTAAATATACATTCCAATATATTCGAGGCGAGACAGTTTACTTTATTTCTTTTTTTGCTAAACATAACTTACTGTTTATAACTTAAATACAACTTCCTTTGACATTCCAATAATATAATATCAACTAAAGGGGCTCGAATATTATTTGTATTCATCTGTTAGCTGATGACCAATTAAAGCTGATAAAACTGAAAAATATCAAAAAATTTAGCTGCTATAATATTTTGACTGTAAACGAACCAATGATTTGATTTTTCTTCATCAAAAAGATTATATCCTACTCAATCTTTTTCAAGCTGCCTTGTTAATGCATCTACCATACGTAATGATAAATTAAGTAGAGTTGCCATAATAAACTGCTTATTAAAAGAAACAATTATAATCTAAGTATCTGTTTTTAATGAGCCAGTAGTCTGAATTTTCTCTGATTCACTACTAATAGAAATAAATAGGAAATAATACTTATTATAATTAATTTGTTTGTATATTTAACTTATGCATTGTGAGTCTGGATATCTCTCTCCTCATTTTTATTGTTTACCTTGTAAACGTGAAATTATCATTTGATGATTCACCTGTGTGTAATTACACAAGATTTTTTGATATTTTTTTATCGTAAGATCAAACTACAGTTATTGTTTTACATTGTGCGAGGGTGTAATTGATGTATGAGTCACAACTATTTTATTCATGCAATTGGTCATTTCTGATTTAGTGTAATCGAATAGTTTCCCTTTAATCGTGGGATTGCATGAAGTTTTCGGGTTCCTCTTTTTTTTGCATATTTTTATGTTTAATTTTTATGTTATTCTATGTTTAAAGGTAAAAAAAAGTTGAGGGAGGCTGGTAATTTTTATTTTAAAAGATAAAAAATTCCTTCACAAATGAATACAAATGTTAAATAGTAATACTCTAAAATCAATATATAATATCAAAAAGACCAGCTTCTTCTAAATATTTGTTTATTCATTCAATTTCAATTTTCTAAACTAATTTGTGTGGTTCTGATTTAAACTATAATATCCTTTACTTAACAGTACCTATAGGTGGGAATTGAATTGTAAAACAAGTTTAGTCAAATTTCTAATAGATTGGTATGAATAAAATGATTTAGTAATTTCTTAATTTATACATTTTATTTAGTTTGTTTACTTAGACCGATTTAAGTAAATTTAAAATACATAGATTGGAATATTACAAAATTAATATAACAAAATCATGTAAAAAGTTAGTGTAATCTATAATAAAATAGTTATTAATGGATATAATTATTTATACATTCCTTTGTCTTAATAACTATTAAGACAAGGGATGTATAGTCCAATGTACTTTGGGACAAAAGAATATCACACTGTTTTTATAAGGGGAGGTAATAACAGTCGAAAGAAGAGCATTCCGGGCACCTTATTTAGATTGCTACTCTCTTCTGTTTTTTATAAGGGGAATAACAGTCTATAGAAGTGCGCATTTAAATAGTCTAGTCTTTAGAAGAGGCAATTCTGATTAAGGAATAGGTAATGCATGTGCCAAAAATCCATAAGAAGCTAGGATGTACCAGATAGTTATTTACCTAATAATGTTGTTTCAAGATTGGTCAACACCCCTTGAATCGAAACCTAATCCATTTTTGTAAAAGAGGAAGTGTTATTAAGACCTTGCTATCACTATTTCACTGTGTATTATTAGTAGTAAGACCAATATTATTGTCATTATATAACGTACCATTATTTTATGCATAAATTAATTTTTCCATTTGGAAATTTCTTCTTGATTTTGTTGTTGAAGTTTATTCAAGGGTTTGTCACATGTTATTCTTTGATAGTAGACAGAGCCATGTGTGTCCATGACAGTTGGTTAGATTCATTCTATTGTCAATGTGCAGATAACAAGACTAGATTAGAGGAAGGTGACGGTAGGGTTCCATTTGTATACAAATGATATCAAAATGTGTCAATACGTAAATTCAGTCTACCAAGATTCTAATATTTACATTTCCTTCATTTCTCTTATTGAAGGTTAAATCAATTTATTTTATATAGATCCAAATGGAATTAATTTGCTTTTTGAAAAAAATCAAAATAGTGATAAATAATAAATTAGTGCTTGTTAAGTGTTTTTAAATATTTATATTTATTGTACCTTTATTTCTATAGTTGCACTTTTTTTTATTAACTATTCGTAATATTTTTAATTTCACTTAATTTTAATTTTTAAACAGTATTATGATTATTCATTTTAGATCACATTTTACACTTTTACTTTAATTGGATTTATGTGTTTTTAGTGTTATCTTCTCTATGTTATTGTGGTTTTATGATAAGTAAATAAAGTAGATAAGGAAATTATCAAGTTTAAAAGTTTCTTCAATACAATTTTACTATCTATAAGAAAGCCACTTATTTTGTCCTTATTTAAAAACCTGATCAAGTATTGGGACAAAAAAATTGTATTTCCTATGCCAGATTCAGAGGAATCTTATTTATTCCTGAGACATATCACTCTCATATATATGTTTATATAGAGTGGCAGAGAGGAAAGATTATTCATATTTATTTTAATCAATGGGACAAAGAGATCACCATTCCTATGTTTATTAACACATTCTGAAAAACAATTAAGTTTTTTATTTAATTTTTTTACTATTAATTATTAACCACCTTTTTGATTTGGCGGAGAGATAATGTGCCTCTTTTTCTAAAATACTGCTAACATTATCTTTAAATCTATAAGTGAAAGAAAGTAATATTGCTTATGTTTTGTACGGACAACAGAAGCTTCAGGTTTCAGCAATGAATCATGTATTATCTACTGATAATTTTACAGTTTTGGTTAATCCTATCAGTTGTATTTATATTTACTATCAAAAGATTGCCTATTTATGAGCAAACTATGAGGGGTGTGTCAAAAGTAAGCTGTACTATTTTTTTTTTTTTTTAAAAAAAGGATATATTTTGAAAGATACACTCAGTAGCCATTTATCTATACAGTTTTGGTATCATTTTTAATCCGGTATCATACCATTCTCTCGCTTAACTGACTATCTTTCCACATAATGTATTAATTTATCTTCCTTCAAGGAAAATTTGCCTCCAAGTTTTTTTTCTATCGTATTTTTAAAACCCACTTCTTTGTTATTTAATGTTAAAGTAGTTATTTTTTTATATTGCACAGAATATTTCAATGTTTAAAAATCATTGGTTAATTTTTGCTGGCTGTTTCACTTTTAAAATTCAGCTTCTAGAAATTCATTACTAAATAATAACTTTAAGCTTTCAAATATCTTAATGTTCCCAGAATTAAGGCTTAATTAATCTATAAATTTTTAAAAAGTTACTAAAATTTTTAGATTTTACCTTGCAAGGATAGGTTAAGTCCAATAAATGTTCTACATTATGGACCTATTTTATAAAGGTCTAAACATTATTGAATAATCAATCACAAAAGTACCATGAATGAAAAAAAAAACAAATATATATATATATATTATTTTTGGTATTAACTTCCTATTCTGACTATTTACCAAGTAAAAAATAATTTTACTTACATACATAAAATTTATGAGGAAATGAAACCTTGGTTTGTACAAGTTAAACATATTTCACCCTGAAAGGAGTTAGGTTAAATAAATTGTAAGTATTTTTTTTTCTTGTAAACTATAAAAGGCAACACTGAAATTTATTTGTTTTTTAAATTTGTTGGGTCTTTTTTGAGGGTAACACTGATATCTATTAAATCTCATCATTCTTTAAGTTCAAGTTGGCGGGAACTTTTTTAATTTTTTTCTATCTAGTCTATACCTATCTGAATTGTAGTAGTATAACTTTTGAATTTTATTTTCTGTAATAAATCTAAATTCTTATTTCACTTAGTAGCTGGTGGTTTGGACATTTTATGTACACCTTCTTTTTTTACTAAATAAAATCTGCCGAGTATTTTCAAGCCCTGTTTCTTAATGTGGTTTAAATTGGTCTGTATTAAATTATATAACTTCTATTTTAGTTTGTCAATAAACTCATTTCTAAACTAATTCTTCATTACTTTTCCAACAGTACAATATTGAATGAAAAGGCTCACTTTTGCGATATTTTACTCCTCGTTGAGTCATTCTCCAACTTGACTGTATGTCTCCAAAGGCCTAATTTTATTAGACAATAAAATACTTTTTTTCATTACTTAGTATTAAGCTTACTATATTTAAGATAATCATGTACCATCAAGATTCTGATGAATTAAATTAAGTTTTTAGATGATCAAATATGATCCTTCTAGCTGTAAGAAATCCTATTTCACCAAATTAAATAAGCAAGGTTAAATAGATATTTTGATAACGTATACTTCCAAGAAAAGCAGTCTAGTCGTTACAATTATGTATATGTTTTATTAAAAAAAAAATCCATGATGTTTCCTCGAAACAAACTTTTAACCTAGTTTTTCTTGGTTCAAACATTTTGTAGGTTTCTTAGGTGCCTTATATATAAGTTGAACTTATACTTATTAATAGATAATGACTTATTAATGATGATTACATAAAACACCTGCAAATTTTTATTAAATGAATTAGGAAATTTCCTTTAAATACTAAACTTTTACTAAAATAAACTTGTAAATATTTTTTACAAAATGAATCCCTTTATCGGGAAAATATTTAGTGAATTCCCTATTTTTTAGAAATATTGATGGATGATACCTGAAAAAAAAGGAATTTGGTTGTTAACTGCACAATTCTTATTACTAAAATCTCTTTATATTTAAATTGCTCACCATTATTAATCAGATGTAATACATGTTAGATAAATGCTTAAGATAGGAAATACTTGTTATTTTTTATTTGACTTTATTATACTTGAATGTACCCTGCCTTTTTTTTTTTTTTTTTTTTTTTTTTTTTTTTTGAACAGCAATTTAAAATGTTTACCTTTGCGTCAAAATTTTATAAAAAAAAGTCCTTAAGTAATTCTAGGTTAGTTTACAATTGAGTAAATCATGGTTATTTTTTTAAAATATAACTAGTAATTTACACTTAAGAATTTTTATCTTTATAAATTCTAATCAAGTTTAAATGATTAAAATTTATAAAAAATTGTTTCAAGAACTTAACTTAGCTGATATCTAAGGATAATGGTTCAACTGAGGAGGATGGACCACTTCTTTGAACCTATCAATCAGACCCTTATTTGGACCCATTTTACTAACTCCTGTATAAAGTTACAACTACTTCGAGTACCCAATGTACCGCCATAGCAAGTATGGTGTGATCAATATTAAGCTATATAAATCAGAGCAACCAGGCGTAAATTTGCCCTAAATTTATCAACAGGTTGGAATCATTTTGGCATCTAAGTTTCATGTATAGACTTTGTCTAGTTTATTGTCTTTCGCTACCAATAAAAAACATGTAAAGGGTTTTTTTTTTAAGAATTATAATTTTACCTTTAATCAAAACCCTTAGTTTAGGTGGTTAATGCTACAAGTTAACATTATAAATTCAATATTGGCAATACATCCATTGGCATGAAGAAAATATCTGACTTCCTTCTTTGAGACTCCACTCTATCGGATTACTATCTGATAAGTAATTGTAGTAAAATGGGGATGACGAACCACTTGTTTGATTCTAGCAATCAGGCCACTTGTTTGGGCCCTGTTTACTAACCCCGTTTGGAATTCAGCTACTTCAATCATCAATCTACCACTGAAGGGAATACGGTTTAAGCCGTATGTATTAAATTGCCTAGGCACAAGAACTCTCAATGACTACTCTGAACCCCAACATTCTGACGAAAATGATTTTTCATTGTAAAAATAATTTTAAAGAAATGTAAATATTTCTAGTGCCTGTTTTATACTGCATAATCATTATCTGATATTTGTAATGAAATTATTCTAGTTCAATAGAAATTGTATGTTAATATGTGTAAATATGAATGCCAGCAAGTGCATGGGACTAAGTATTTCGATGTTAAAATTTTTTTTTAAGTAGTTCTAATACTGCATGGTTTTCTTTGAAATTTGATTTTTTACTAACGATTTTGACTTTATTTCATGAGCAGGAAGGGTTCTGACGAAGGCTACTGTATAATGACCAGCTGGGCCGAGAGGATGCATAGAAGGGCGACCAATATTAGTAATGTGGTGACCTCTTGTGGTCACCCACCTGTCCACTATCCCAGAAGACTTGAAAAGTGAGTATTTTTCTTGAATTAATTAAGTTGTAGCACCAACTTTTTATGACACAATTTTTATTTAACAATAGGTTTGTTCCAACAACACCTCAAACTTAGCATTAGCAAAAAACGTTCAAGTGTGGTCCGATGCGCATGCGTCGGACGAATGAAGTGTAGTTGGAACAAACCTATTGTTAAACTTATCAAGTAATAAATCACTTGGTGGGTAGGCTTCTGCAGGTTGTCTCATAATAATTTTCTTGGATTTAAAACCCTTTGTGATGTGGATTTCATCAGAAAACCAAGCAATTTAAAACATCTATAATTAAAAGTCCAATACAGATCTAGATATCTAGTATTAAAGAAGCCTGGCTGTATGTTTCTATGAAAATCAATGCAAAAAATAAGAACTTATCAAAAATTTTATCTTAATTAAATCCAAACGCATTCCGTCATTTAATGAAAGTACCTTACATTTTATTTTTTTCCAACTCAAATTATTCTGTGCTTTATCTTATCATGAAATAATCAAAGCACTTGACACTAGCTTGGTTCTATTTTCATTCTTATTTCAATTAAATTTATTCAAATGTAACATTTCAATGAATAATTTGTTTATCTTCATTCCCTCTTGTCTATTTTGAAACCAAATTGCTTATAATAAAAATTAATATAGACACAATTTTTAATTATTGGTGTTTATGATAATAATTTATTATATAATTGTTATGTTATAATAAAGTATATTTAATTCCATTATGTTTCATTTGTGAAGATAACTTTTATATAATCACCTGATAAATCATTTGGTCAAGTGTATTGTGAAATTTGTAAACCTTGGAATTTGTATTAGATTATTTCAGACCTGATTAATTATAAATAATAATTAATATAAAAATTCCATTTTCAAAAACTGGTCTTATGTACCTACATTATTATTTTTTGTTTCTGTATTCTTCACCTTAGTTGTTTCTATGTGCAAAATTTGGAGAAGATTGAATGACGGGAAGTGGTACAAAATTGGGGTAATAGGTGTGCGATGAAACTTACAAAGCAAAGTAATATAAGACCAGTAAGTATTNTCTCATCAGTTAAAATTTACTTAACTAACTACCAATATACGCTTACAACCAAATATTATAGAAAAGCAGGGGGCTAACTAGATGAGTTCTTATCTTTTTCAAACCTTAGCAATAAGATTAGGTGTACCTGATAAAATAATCAAACCTCTAACTTTAAAAGGTGACTGTTTGAATCTAAGTAAGTGTTATTTTATCCCCTTAATCCATTCACTTATAAAGTAAAAATTAAAATATACTAGAAAATGGATTAAATTACAGTGCTTTTATTTATGGCTACTGAGATACTGACATGCAAACATGTCAAAAGTGACTTAAATTATTAAACTTTATTTAACTACTAAAAGTTTAATAATCTAATGTATATTGTTGTCCTTTTTTTTTTCAGAGTTAAATTTGGTGTACCCCTGGAGGAAGTGTGTAAAAACGACATTCCCGGCCCACTGTTGGTAAGTTTACCTATTCATTAGTCAAAAACCACTATATTTACAGCTAGGTAATAGAGCTAATACACCCACACACTTGTATACATGCAACATGAGTCTACTCGTTATCACGGGTCTTTTATCATCTCACGTGTTGAGGTATGTTTATCTCGGTGTAATGTGGTCCTGAGTTCCCCACCCTTTCATCGTTGCCTGTTATCACCTATTAATTCTATTAACCCAAGCTCGACCCCACCCTATTTTATTCATGTGTGTGACTGTTAAAGTTTGTCTAAGTAATGAATCATTTGACGTTATTGTTTTACATTTCCATTTTTTTTTAAACAACAATAATTTAAAAAAAAACAAAAAAAAAAAACTAGGAATGTCTTCTCTTCTGATTACAATTGCGAGAGAAATAATTTTATCTATTGCAACTAAATAATGAATTGTTACAGTGGTAAGAAAATTATTGTTGTACTAGAGTTTATTAAGTATATAATAAATAAAGAATGAATCAATAAATACAAAAATCAAATAAAGCACATTGATGAACAGTGGTCAATAAATCATCAATAGATACAAATCAAATAATGACACAAAAATGAAAAGTAGTCGACCAATTGTAACTAATGTTTTTGTGGTTTTATTATTTGAGTTTTATTTTTTTTAGTATTAAACTCCTCTATCTTTCTTGTATATTTATACCTTCCTTATTTATGGCAGGTGTATTAACTTTTTTTTTATCATTATGTTTTTGACAAGTAGACCATTTAATTAGCTAATTAGGTACAGTAGAATCAGTTATCTAAACATTTAATTATCCGAACTGGTTTCATAAAAAAAAAAAAAATACAGTAGAATCCCGGTATTTCATATCCCGTTATATCATATATCCCGATAAATCGTATATTTTTGCAGAACATAAAAATTGTTGCAAATTTAGTGCTCTTTAATTTTGAACTAAACTAAAGGGTTTTTTTTTTAAGAATTATAATTTTACCTTTAATCAAAACCCTTAGTTTAGGTGGTTAATGCTACAAGTTAACATTATAAATTCAATATTGGCAATACATCCATTGGCATGAAGAAAATATCTGACTTCCTTCTTTGAGACTCCACTCTATCGGATTACTATCTGATAAGTAATTGTAGTAAAATGGGGATGACGAACCACTTGTTTGATTCTAGCAATCAGGCCACTTGTTTGGGCCCTGTTTACTAACCCCGTTTGGAATTCAGCTACTTCAATCATCAATCTACCACTGAAGGGAATACGGTTTAAGCCGTATGTATTAAATTGCCTAGGCACAAGAACTCTCAATGACTACTCTGAACCCCAACATTCTGACGAAAATGATTTTTCATTGTAAAAATAATTTTAAAGAAATGTAAATATTTCTAGTGCCTGTTTTATACTGCATAATCNTCTCGTGAGACGTTTGATCGGCATTAAACAAAGACTCAGGGGGGAGAGTGTGATTGTGTCCAAACCAAATGTAATTCCTGGACAGCCTAAATTTTAGATGAAGGAATAAGATATCCGTTCCAGACATCAGGGAGCATTTTTAATGTATAAAAAAATAGTACATTTCCCTTATGTAAATGGTTTTTTCTCATCAGTTAAAATTTACTTAACTAACTACCAATATACGCTTACAACCAAATATTATAGAAAAGCAGGGGGCTAACTAGATGAGTTCTTATCTTTTTCAAACCTTAGCAATAAGATTAGGTGTACCTGATAAAATAATCAAACCTCTAACTTTAAAAGGTGACTGTTTGAATCTAAGTAAGTGTTATTTTATCCCCTTAATCCATTCACTTATAAAGTAAAAATTAAAATATACTAGAAAATGGATTAAATTACAGTGCTTTTATTTATGGCTACTGAGATACTGACATGCAAACATGTCAAAAGTGACTTAAATTATTAAACTTTATTTAACTACTAAAAGTTTAATAATCTAATGTATATTGTTGTCCTTTTTTTTTTCAGAGTTAAATTTGGTGTACCCCTGGAGGAAGTGTGTAAAAACGACATTCCCGGCCCACTGTTGGTAAGTTTACCTATTCATTAGTCAAAAACCACCATATTTACAGCTAGGTAATAGAGCTAATACACCCACACACTTGTATACATGCAACATGAGTCTACTCGTTATCACGGGTCTTTTATCATCTCACGTGTTGAGGTATGTTTATCTCGGTGTAATGTGGTCCTGAGTTCCCCACCCTTTCATCGTTGCCTGTTATCACCTATTAATTCTATTAACCCAAGCTCGACCCCACCCTATTTTATTCATGTGTGTGACTGTTAAAGTTTGTCTAAGTAATGAATCATTTGACGTTATTGTTTTACATTTCCATTTTTTTTTTTTTTTTAATTCATAATCTAATTTGACGTGGTTGTTAGATGATAATCTGCGTGCGTTATCACTAGACTTATTTATCCAAAAACACACTTAACTTGACGAAAAAAAACAAAAAAAAAAAAAAAAAAAAAGGTCTGCTAAAAAAAATTAACTTGAATGAATAAATTTTGTTTTTTGTGTTTATTTTTCTCTCTTACCTTTTTTTTAATGTCAATCAAGATAATGGTTTTATATTGAGTAATACTTAAGAGTTAACATGGTCTGTTTTATTGTTATATTGAATTTTTTTATTGGATAACCAATGTGAAAATTAAAATGATAAAAACACATTTTGTTTTATTTTATCTTTTTTAATTTTTTATCCCCCAGACCGGCAGTAATATTTCATTTTAAAGGAAGCATTTTAAATACACTTTATTAAATAAATGGATGTCTGTAGGGTTTAACTTTGTTTTAGTTTATTTTGGTAACCTTGTTTATTATGTTATTGATATCAGTTTTTAAGTTGTCAGTTATTTTTCCATTTTTACTGACAACTCTTTTAGTCCGTTACTTGTCCAAGTAATAAGTGATAATGAATATGTTGTTTTTATTATCTTATTAATGTGGTAAAAAGCATGGAATATACTTCTTATTTTTTAAACCAGCTAAATTGGTTCTCTTAAACACAATTTAATCTAATTTTCCACGAAAATAAAATTATCACATTTCAACTTCTTAACTATTTACAAATTTAGTTAACAAGTGCACACGGTAACACTAAATATAGTATACTATTAATTATGTGTATAAATCTCAAAATCTTTGTTTATGGAAATAACTTTATATAGAAAATAATTCCATCAAAAAAAGATAATAATAAAATGGATAAAAAAAAGAAGGAATAAAAAACACAGGATGTGGTTGGTTTATGTCAAGGAATGGGTTGATTGTCATTTCCTCTTTCAATGAACCTGTATTTTGTATCTACAAAACATTTGGAAACGCAATAAATAAATAAATACAGATGTGATTAAAAAATATATGTAAATTTAGATTTTCTTAACTGCAAATATTAAAAATGATTTAACTCTATAGAAAACTGTTTTGATATTTATATGAATTCTTTTTTTGTTATTTATAGGGTTTAGATATAAAGGTTGTTTTCTTATCCTTTCTTTTTTTAATAAAACAACTATATTTTTACTACGTTTTTATTAACTTGGTTTCTTGTTTGTTTGTTTGTTTGTTTGTCCGGTACAAATCTTTCAATCGAATTTTAACTAACATCCTAGTAGCTAGATATTTGAAACTTTCAGAACACGATGACAATGCATTATTTTAATACTTTTAGTCATTTTTCAGCAGAATTTAATTCGTTTTCAGTAAATTTGCTGAATGAAAAGTTAGTTCGGAAAAAATTCGCAAGTTATTTTATTTGTTTTGTCATATCCCATAACATTTAAAATCTTCATTTTGACAGGTTTCAAATTTATGATTTTTATAAATAAGAGATAAACATTAAATGACAGCAAAAACAGGAAACATATCGATTATATTATTTCAAATATATCGATGGCACGGTTTAAGAAAATTTAAAAACGTAGTATATAAAAAGTTCTTTTTATCTTGCAATTATGTCCTTACTCAGACCTTCAGATTGGTAATATTATATTCTTCAGTAAAATTGAAGATTGACAAAAAGTAAAATTGCTTATTATTTCCTTAATTGTGTGACCAAGTTTATTGTTTAAGGCATAAAACAAAGATCTATAAATAAATAATATTAACAAATTATAGTCCGTCAAACTCAAACAAAACTTTGTCATATACATAGCGAAACTGAATTTTAATCCAATTTATAATTAAACATGTTGAATAAGTGTTCAACAGGTGGTTGTTTATATTTCTGTGGTTGGTTATATTAATTTTTAGCTAAATCTAATTTATTTTCATAATTATCTCAGAAATTAGATTTTTCCCACGAAAACTACTTAAATTGACTCTTCTTTTTAAATTGTTCTCTTTTGTTAATCAATTTTTTGATTTCACCTTGTAGTATAATTATTCTGTAGCTAACTGTATAATTATTCTGTGAGCCTTAACTAGTGGGCTGATTTTGATGAAATTTAGCATACATGTTCAGAATAATTAATGTATGCTAAATTTCATCAAAATCAGCCCACTAGTTAAGGCTCCACGCGTTTGCACAGAAAACAGTTAGACTTTTAAAACCCAGTTTTTTGGACTCAGGGAGAAAGAGTGTCTGTTTACCACAAACTAATTTTTACACCAGTGCAATACTTTCTCTTCTATAATACTTTAAATATAAGAAAGTAAAAAAGGTTACATTTGACCCTTGATACCTTTGAATGTATACACAAATTCAATAATTACAAGATAAAAATAACTTTTTATACAGGGTGTTACCGACCTAAACCGAAAAATTTTTTGGGGTGAAACTAGATCCAAAATGGAGCAAAACTCCACCAAACTCACTTTTCTATCTCAATTCGTTGCCGAGATATGATTTTTTAAAGAATTTATTTTAAAAACACGTTTTTTGCTAATAAAACCGTTTCTCCACTTCTAGTCAATTATTTTTAACTTTTGACCATATTTTCGAAATCAGCGTTAAATTTCCTATAAAATTAGATCATTTTTATGTTTGGAAATTATTAACTTAACACAGAAATAACAGTTCAAACGTTCAAAAATTAGAAAAAATAAAATTTCTGAAATTCTTTGAACGCTCACTATTTTCCTAGGAAAACTCTTGAAGACTGTCATATCTAACAAAAACTTCCTCATTTAATACTCTTTCGAACGGTATAAATAACATTGCGATTCCGTATCAATTTCATGGAGAAATTTAAGTTTGAATGCAAAAAAACGTCACCTTATGCACGTAAACTTTTAGCAGGTGCCTACCAAAATGCTTGGATGGAACGAGAAAAATCCTCAGCAATTTCTTAAAATGGAGATTTATTACATAAAACATTTTAATAAAAAAACAATTTTTAATACGGACAATAAGATAAGACATTTAGAAGTGGTTTAAAAGTGGATCAAAGTGGTTTCCTCTTTGCGAATGCAGGCTATTGCCCTTTTTTGACCTAACGACATACATTTCCTAAGAAAACTTCTGTGGACAGATAAATCAACTTTCACGTGGGAGCGTGTGTTCAACACACACAATCACCACCACTAGTCCCATGAAAACCCTAACTAATCATAGTTCATAATTTCAAACCAGATTCACAGTCAACGGTGTTATTTGTGATATTGTAATCGGGCCTTTCATAGGTTGTTCCATAGCGGTATTTAACAAACACCTGCAAAATTTGATACGATAAGCAGGATCATTTTCCTCTAAACCTTGTACAGCTGTGAAATAAAAGGGATGCAATCCGTCCTTATTTAAAGTAACACTCCGCGATATTTTTTCTATGCGTGCGTCGGTCCGAAAAAGGGCAATAGCCTGCATTCGCAATAGAATAAACCACTTTGATCCACTTTTAAACCACTTCTAAATGTCTTATCTTATTGTCCGTATTAAAAATTGTTTTTTTATTAAAATGTTTTATGTAATAAATCTCCATTTTAAAAAATTGCTGAGGATTTTTCTCGTTCCATCCAAGCATTTTGGTAGGCACCTGCTAAAAGTTTACGTGCATAAGGTGACGTTTTTTTGCATTCAAACTTAAATTTCTCCATGAAATTGATACGGAATCGCAATGTTATTTATACCGTTCGAAAGAGTATTAAATGAGGAAGTTTTTGTTAGATTTGACAGTCTTCAAGAGTTTTCCTAGGAAAATAGTGAGCGTTCAAAGAATTTCAGAAATTTTATTTTTTCTAATTTTTGAACGTTTGAACTGTTATTTCTGTGTTAAGTTAATAATTTCCAAACATAAAAATGCTCTAATTTTATAGGAAATTTAACGCTGATTTCGAAAATATGGTCAAAAATTAAAAATAATTGACTAGAAGTGGAGAAATCACGTTTTATTAGCAAAAAACGTGTTTTTAAAATTTAAAAAATCATATCTCGGCAACGGATTGAGATAGAAAAGTGAGATTGGTAGAGTTTTGCTCCATTTTGGATCTAGTTTCACCCAAAAAATTTTTTCGGTTTAGGTCGGTAACACCCTGTATACTACATTTTTTAATTTTCTTTTGAATCGTAATATGTAATGTTGATAATATAATTTTTATTGTTAAATAAAATGTTAGTGAAATATAAATAGTTCCGAATTTTTTTATATCACACAAATGACAAACATCTAGAGACCTGATCTTAAACCTATAAAAGGACATATCTTTGAACAACGGATCTCACCAACACCGAATCTAAACCATGGCCATTGATATGGCCCTGTGTAGGGGAGGGTAAGAGAAGAAAAATAAGTACAAGTAAAGAAATACAGATATAAAAAAAATAAACCGATATCAAGTACAAAGTGTAGACTAACCTGGTTGTCATACGTCAATTAATTTATTTCTTTGTTTACTTATTCTCTTTCGCTGTCATTCTCAATGTTTACCTCTTAATAAAAAATCAGAAATTTGAAACCCGTCAAAATGAAGATTGTGAATATTATGGGATATGACAAAACAAATAAAACAACTTGCGGATTTTTTCCGAAATAACTTTCCATACAGTAAATTTGCTGAAAACTAATTAAATTCTGCTGAAAAATGCATTGTCATTGTGTTCTGAGATGTTCTGAAAGTTTAAAATGTCTAGCTACTCGGGATGTTAGTTAAAATTTGATTGCAAGATTTGTACCGGACAAACACACAAAAAAACAAGAAAGCAAGTTAATAAAAACTTAGTAAAAAAAAAAAAAATATTCAAAAATAATTCATTTTTTAAAAAAGTATATATTATTATTGTCCAAAAATAGTCAGATGAAGTAAGATGTTTATGAAGTTTTTTTTAAAGAATATATTAAACTGTGTAATCTATATTTAAGAAGTTATTTGTCTGATGTACATGCAACATATATTTAATGTTTATTACCCTCATGTGTGTACGCATGAGGTAATAAGTGGTCAGTAGACCCTTAGGCTGTAATTATTCTAATTAAAGAAACTCTACACTGAGGCGTCTAGGTAGTGTAAGTGTTAATTAACTTCCTCCTAATTAGTAGTTGTTAGGATGATAACTAAACTATGTGGCTTGCCCACATCTACAAAGGTGTGGTCTTTTACCATCTTTAAAACATCCTAACAACAGTTATTTAATAAACAACTCATAATTGTGCAAGTAAATTTAATATTCTTTAAAAGAACAAAAATATATATGCAAGCTTTCTAATGCCACTTGGAAAATTTATGTAGAACTGTTATCCAACTGATTTTCAACGTCACAATTATTTGTCAATTTTATTTTACTATATTTATTTATTTATTTATTTATTTATTTTTTGGCTCTTATTGTATTAATGTGTATGTTTGTTATTTTTGCTAGTGGTGCCTTGTTACCTATTGTTTTCTTAGTACATACAAATGCTATGTTAGTGTCATATTATTTGGTGTAAATATTTATTTACACCTGTTATGACTTTGTTGCATCCTTAGTGTATAAAATTAAATTAAATATTTATATGGGGTGTTACCGGATCGGGTTGCCAATATGTGTAATAAAAAACTTTAATTTTTTTGAATAATTGTCACTCTTCATAAAATATCTTGTTAGTTCCTAAATAAAGATTTATAGTATTACTTTTTACTCAACATGTATCCTGCACTCCAAAAGTACAATTAATAAGTAATATTATAAATCTTCTTTTAAGAACATGCAGGAGATTTTCTGAAGAAGGACTTTTCTTCGAAAATTGAAATATTGTGTGTTTGCAGGTGCGTGCTTGTATACAAAAATGCAATATAAAGTTATATTGATTTTTTGTACTAGAGAGTTGAAACAAAATGAGCAACTTCTTGGTTTGTTCTTTCTGTTATGCATTGTGCTATTTATAAATCTGTGAATTGGAGGTAAAGGGCACTATCTCCATTTTTTACGAAATTGAGTTTTAACAGTTTCCTATTCATTCCCCCCCCCCCCTTTTTAGAGTTACAAGGCACTATGTCCTAAAACTAAAACTCACAGATGTAGCCAGTTGGAAAAGGCACTCTGAACCAACATGCTGGGGAGGTAAAATGAGTAAAAAAATCATTAAAGTAGCTCTCCTGAAAAATTTAAATTTGGCACATAGTGCCCTTTACCTACGATACACAGAAATACGTCTTTTACATTATTGATTAACTTTGTTTTAGGTGCTTATCCTGAAGTTAAACAAGGAAGCGCCTGCTAAGAAGGATGTATTCCGAGCCCCAGGACATCAGGGAAACACCAAGAAACTTGTTCACTTCCTCCAGACAGGGCGTCTAGTCAATATAGATAACTACAGTGTATATACAATAGCCTCCGTCCTCAAGAAATTCCTCAGGAAAATACCTGGTGGGATATTTGGGTCCAACAATGAAGAACTTCTCTTCACCATAGTTGAAATGGATGATGCTGACACACAAGCTTCTGAGATACTCCAGTAATTATAGATTCTTAACTAATATCTTCTTTGCTTGCTTTAATTTTTAGTTGCTTCCCCTATCATTCTGATCATAAAATCAGCATGAGCTACTTCAATATTAAATTAACTTATTTCATGAGCATTTTTGGGTGAATATTTGTGTGTAAAAATGATTATAATGTGTTGTGCCTGTGCCTATTTATAAATAGTCTTTTGCCATTTCTTTTACATCTCTCTAATGCAGGATTGGGCATCAGCCACATATACTTAACTTACTTAACTTTTCACTTATACTTTATGGTATCATCAAAGTGAACCATGTAACGTGGGATTTGAACTTCCCTGATAGGCCTAGGTTTCCAATGAAATAGAAGTATGTATGCTAACCATTTGATTTTTCTGATTCCCTGTAAGGTAATTAATCCAATAATTGAAGGTCTTTATTCATGTTTACTCCATATAACTTACTCTAAACATAAGGTTTGTTCCAACCACACTTCAAACTGGTTTGGAACTGTCCATATGCGCATCGGACCATACTTGAACGTTTTTGCTAATGCACATGCGTCGTACAGTTTGGAACTAGTTTGAGGTGTAGTTGGAACAAACCTATATTTTCCTAAGATTGTAATATTTATTTCATTGTTTTACAACATGTTGAATGTAATTTTTAAAAAAGTGTTGTTTAACCTCTTTGTATTACTGCAAAACAAATATTGGAACAATTGACATTTACTTACTTCTAAAAGAGCACTCAGTTTTAACACTCAATATTTATTTGCTCATATAGTAATGATAAGTACACATGTGTATAATATCAAATAAATACTTCAAACTGTGGGTTTTAATGTTCTTTAAACGACCTTCAGTTACATTGTAAAGATTATTAATACCCCCCCACCTTCCTATCAATATTGTTTTTTATGTAGGTTTGTACGAAGTTATTAGTATTTATTATCTTGATGGAGATCTACTTAAGATAGCTTATCTGCAGACAATCTTAAAGTATTTAAGTGTTGTTGTTCAAATTTGAAAGATAAGAAATGTGTTTATGTACAGAAATGCACCATTTAACTTTTTCTTATTCATATATTGAGATACAATCATTAGTAATTTAAAGGTATTAATTTGGTTTACAATGGAATAGAAAGTATTGTTTTCAATTTTATTTATTAAATTGATCTTAATAATATATTTAGATTTTTGGTGTAAAAGGTTATTTTTAGAGGATTGTATGTATCTATAAAAAAAGACAAAAGCTACTAAATCGTTGAATATTAGAATAGACATTAGATCTATTCAAATATCGAGTTTGTAGTCGTTACGACTGTTTGTTCTAAACTTGTTATTAATTGTCCAATCCAAATGTAAAAATCGGTCTGAGACAACTCAGACAAACTTTCTCATAATATAATAGTCACTTAGCCCATCAGTGTTTCCCATTTATTAGTTTTCGTATATACATTTAATTATTACTGAGCATTTCATCAAAATATACCATAAAAATAACTTCTCCCGGGCGGGGAATCGAACCCGGGCTCTCTCCATCCGCGTTTTAAGCCATTTTCTCCGGAACTAGATTTTTCCCTGGAAAACAGCTTATACCATTAGATTTGTATTTAAATTGACTACATTTTAGAATTTTTTAATAAAATTGTCGGAACCATTTTCAAGAAATAATTTTTTTTCATGATTTTTCAGAGTTTTTGGGGGGTAGCTCCCTCAAATTTGGAGTTAAAATTCATTTCTCGATATCGTCTCGGGGTATGATTTTTCTGAACATGTATACCAAATTTCGTCAAAATCGGCCTAGTAGGTTAGGCTCCAGGCGTCTGCACAGACGACAGACAGACATTTTTTAAAAACCACTTTTTTGGACTCAGGGGACCTCAAAACGTGTAAATCTCAAAATCGAATTTTCGCGCCATCACAATTCTTTCTCTTTATTTGAGAAAGTAAAAAGCCATACTAATGTGTGAATCTGTAACATTCTCACTGAAACTGGACTAGGGACATATTGACGTTGAAAAATTAAAAAATAAAACAATGAAATGGAGTTGATATGACATCTGAATGAGCACATAGAGCATATAATATATAGAATATCTTCTCTAGGGCATATTATCATCCTGAAGTAATAAAGGATCGAAAGAAAAGACAGCTATAAAAACAAATAAGAAAGCTAAGTGTTTTTAGGACTCCTCCAGAGCTACTATCCCTTCTACTACACCTAGCTCTAAAATTATTATCCTGGGGAAAAAAAAGTTGATTATTTTCAGCTGTAATAAGGTTTAAATCTACTGCAAATTAGTATTGCTCCTACATATATTATTTATCAATAGTATCTATGTTAATTTAACTATCATATCTGTTATTATTTTGTGTTTCAGCTTAATATCATCACTGCCAGCCTACACTCAGAGGCTTCTAGTTCTTCTATTTGGTACTTTTCGAGTCATAGCAAACAACTCGGAACGTTTTAACACTGGAATGACTTCGGAGGCGCTGGGTGTCTCTGTAGCACCAAGCTTCTTCCAGACTTGTGTTTCGGATGGAAAAACTGCCAAAATGGAAGATGTCCTCAGGTTCAAAGTCAGTATTCCCTTATATTTTTTTTCTTCTGATCTCTCATTTGTTTTCAGATTTTTTCATTCTTTCTTTTTTTTTTTTTTTTTTTTTTTTTTTATTATCTAGATTATATTTTTTATTTATTTATATAAATATTTATTATATTATTAATTTTTTATCCTTCCTAAACTTAATTTAAATTATTTATGCATATATATGCGCTTATTTTATTTATTTTTTTACTGACGATTCATTTTTATATAATGATAAATAACATATGTATAACTACTATACACCAATTAAATAAATGCTGATTAAACAGAGTAATATCAACTAAAGGAAAAATTAATATTAACACTTCTTGGGTTATATTTTAACGAATTAAAATATTGTTAATTTGTCTCATTTAGGCAACATTATTAAATCGGACCCATTTTTAGGTTTCACCTGTTTAGGCAATTTTAGTTCTATATTTAAAGTATACACTACATGCATGAGAAATTAAACATGTACTGATTTTTTATTAATAAACTTTTTATTACAAATTATATGGCAACATGTGCTTATATTACTATTCAGTTGATGGTCTAAATTTCAGCAAAATTTCTTAAATATATCTAGTTATCCTTTGGCATAAAATGAAACAGACGCTGAGAATAGTGACTAAAATTTTTTAAACACGGAAAAAATTACTTTTGAGTCATCTAAAATATCTACAATACTTTAAAGAAGAATAAAACTGTTGTGTAGCTTAAATTTATTTCTTACTTAATAAGTACAAAGTGAAATTAAATAATGAACAAAATAAGAAATTCTTACCCTTATCTACTTTTAAAGCACTTAAAACTTTCACTTAATGATAAACATTTCCTGAATTAGTGAAAGTTGTGAAAAAGTTTATCTTTTTACCTAACATTTTATCTATTGAAATTATTTGACTTCGGTTTGAATAATTCGTTTAACTTTCCTTTCTGTTATCTTATCAGACCGAAACTTTAAGTACAGGAAATGAAGTTTGAGATAACATTCTTTCATACTTCCTTCGAATTTAATATACTTACTTAAATCATACAGCTGTTTAAGTTTATATTAAATTTAAAAATAAATAAATAAATAAATGCAAATATTTAATTTATCACTGGTGTTTTATTATAATGTTCATGCTGGATTATCAACTGACAGATTAATTTTATTTCTATTACCAGTTTTATTATCTATTTTTTATTTTATTATTTAATTACTTCCTATCTATTAAAATAATACACAAACACTGTCTATTCAATAAATTCCCTTTTAATAATTTTTAATTTAAATAAATTATATTTTTTATTATTATTAAGAGCATGTATAAATGTACATTATGCTATTATTTTGTTCATATTGATGTATAATGTTTTCATAATTTATTAAATAATTGTATATGTATGTTATTTATTCATTAAGTGTCAGTATATGATAATTATAGTAATTTTTTTTCTTGTTAATTGATGTTTACATGTTGATTTTTTAAATGAAAATCTACCGATTAATTATATTTTTTTTTTTAATAAAATAATAACTATTCTTCTTAGTTATTTAATTTATTCTAATATTTATATATATTTACTTTATTTTGTCTTTGATTTTCATTTATTTTGTACTGTTTATTGTCTTACTGTTATTGTTTTGTTTTGGTGTAGGCCGTAGCGGTTGACTGGTTTAAGGTGAAATAATTTTAATTTTACTCTTAATTTACCACCTCCCCTTTCTCCCCTCCAAAAAGTAAACAAAGGAAAAATAATTAAATTAATAAATTACCCTGGATTCTACTTATTTATTAATATAAATCGAATTATATAACTTCATTTTTTTAAATTTTATTTTAAAGAAAAAATTAATTATATCGTTTAACTTCTATTATTTTTTCTTAAAGAAAAATATGAGCTATTGGCACCCTTTTCATTTTATTTTTTTGATAACTAGGCTTTAAATCTGATTTCTGTGTCAGAATCTCTAGAGTCAACACTTGCAATTAATTCACATAATTTCACACATTCATTAGCACATTCTTCAGATAAACTAGCATAATAATGGATATATCTTACATACTATACTACAATGCACTTCACTTAAATGTAAATTGCAAAATGATCTTAAAACTAAAATTGTCAATAGGCCTACAACATATTAGGTTTAGCAAGAATTTAGCAGATTTCTCATACAAAAAAATCATCAAAGTATACATAGGAGAAGAAAAACAATAATTTATTTATTAGCACGGAGTTTGAATCCAAATTGAGCCTGAATGCTCTTTGGCTCTATAGACATAGTCCACGTAGATTGAAGTTGTAAAATTTACATTGTTTAAGTTGCAGTTCAAGTTAAGTATTGATTGTCAAGCCCATAGAGCTTTAGCAATCCCCTTTTTTCTATTTAATAAGGACAGGAGCGAATGGGCCATTTTACACATCCACTTAATGTTATCATCAAAAGGGTAATGTGGGGCTATGGTGTCACCGGGGGTTATTGTGACCAACTCATTTTTTGTAGGGAGTTTTAATAGTAATAATTCTCCTAGTGTCAGATTCTGCAACTAGAAACAGTATTGCTTCATTCCTAACAAACAGGTAGAGAAAAAAAAACAAAAATTCCCTACAAAAAATGAGTTGGTCACAATAACCCCCGGTGACACCATAGCCCCACTTTACCCTACATCCCTGGGATTCGAAACTTTACTACGTTGTTAATGATCTTGGTTTGAGGCAAGATTTTCGCTTGTATAATAACCACTTGACTGCACTGATCCCACAATATGGTTTAGAATAAGTATAATTTCAAATGCATAACAGGGAAAGAGTTATCTACAAAGTTTATTATAGATTTATAGAAAAATATATATGAATAGAGTGCCAGATGTTCCTTTTGATCTTTTCCCCCCATTTCATTTTATTATTAATAAGGCATTTCTTATTAATTATTTGCTATATAACTATATGTTGATATTTCGTATACTAACATTCTTAAATGTAGTTAGTTAAAAAAATTAATTTAATTATTTGAAGATGTCTTATAAAACATTATGTCTTCAATTTATAAACCTCAATTCCTGTTGTTTGCCGTAAATAAACATTTGCTACTATTACCAGTCATAAAATAACTTTTATATACAATTGTCCTTTTCAATTAATAATATCTCCTGTTTATATAAATTTATATACTTTGTAAATATAAAAATTTTCATTTAAACTTAAGTATAACTTTTACATTAATTGATTACATGTACATAAAAAAGAAATCGCTTTATGTTCTTTTTTTCCAATGTTTATTTTTATGGATTTCGTATGCTGATGATGTTTGTGTTAAAAGTCTGTACTGTTAATTCATGTTTTTTATTTATCTGTTCTATAAGTGGTGAGAATTACAAGTTTAAGAAATTACATCCCAGTTTTTTATGGGATCAAATGTCAGTTTGATTAAGAGAGGTGAAACATTTGATCCTTTTAATATAGTTTATGTTTATCAGGACGTACAGTGTGTCTTTTGATATAATTTAATACACTGCTGAATAAAATTAATGTATACTTATCTCAAAGTGAATTTTCACACTTAAATTAAATATAAAACTATAATCAATTGACGATTATTACCGCAAGTTAGTAAGTTATTAAATGAAGAGGTACTTACCGTCGACACTTGCTTGATCTGAAGATCACTCGACCGGTTTCGGCTATACGCCATCATCAGCAGTAGAAGAGTATAGATCTCTTAGAGTCGAAATGAACTCGTAGAGTCTACATTTCGACTCTAAGAGATCTATACTCTTCTACTGCTGATGATGGCGTATAGCCGAAACCGGTCCAGTGATCTTCAGATCAAGCAAGTGTCGACGGTAAGTACCTCTTCATTTTATAATCAATTACTCTTATAATTAAAATAAAAGTTTAAAAACAAACTTATTATTTAGTGTTTCCTCCAGCTTGTATTACAGATTACGTACTGAGTAGGAAATTGCGAATTAATCATTTATTGTTTTTAGGTCTAAGTTGTCGCATGCTTCCTAAAGGTTCTAGAGGTACTTATTCTTGGTCCTCCCTATCATGTCCCAGACATGTTCTATACATTTCTGAAGCAGGCCAATCCATTGTCCAGATTCCATCCTTTAGTAGGTATTGTTATATAATTTGGTCTGGGCGAGGTCTGTTATTGCGGATAAGCACAAAATTTTTGTCAAATGGCATCACGTGTTGTTTTAGGATATCTGAAATGTACCCTAAAGGGCTTCTTCAGTTTCAGAGGTCAACTCTGAACGAGTTGTCAAAGAAATGCCACACCAAACCTTTACTGAGTCCATAAAATCTTTCTTATTATGTAAAATTCACAAGATCTCATACATTAATCTGACCATCTCCTCAGACCAAATCTAGATTTGTCCAGAAATAAATCATGCACTAACTTGTCTCCAGTTAATATGTTTATTTATTTAAAAGTGGTATTTGTTAATTGCTTTTAGCAGTTTATTTTAAAAGATTAGGTTGAGCCCAAGGTTCATTGCTACAACCAGTTTTTTTTTTTTTCGTACTGGGGCATTTACTCCCTCTTTGACACATTTTTTTGTTGATCATCAAACTGATCATTGTAAGTTGGGCTATATGAACCTTTATACTTGATGAACAACTACCTGATGAATCTTTATGTACAAATCTCTTTAAGAGGTGTTAGCTACTGACACACTAATTCACATTTAGTTGCTAATTCTTTTTGAAATTCACTGTAAATAATCATATGTAATTTTACATTCATTTATAAACTAACTAATTATGCAGACTTCACAGCAAACTAGTTTATTTCAATTAGCTAAAGCTAAAGAGAACTAAACTATTTACTCATTAGCGTACGAAATCCTTGTTGGTGTTAATGTGTTGTGAGTGAGTATATCACTTAAAAAATAGGATTTTCTTTTTATTTTGTTTGTTTTTCTTTTGTTTTTGTGAACATGCTCCTGTATAGGCTGAAGTACATGTAAGTCATTGTAGAAACCAAACAGACCAAAATTAAGAGAGAATCACCATATTTTATTTTGATTCAAATGAATTATTACCAATTTTTTTCCTTCTTATATATTTATTGTTTTCAACTGTCGTGATAGTTTCTTACCCTTGAGTGAACCATTCTTACCTTTTTATTTATTTATTTTTTTATGTATTAAGATTCAAGTGAGATATAATTTAATTGAAAACTATCTATAAATATTATTAGCATTTCGTTGTTTTACAATAAGTCTATATTCACAAATATATATGAGTTAAATATCCATTATTATCATTTTATTTATTTATGCACTTTACACATTAGTTAAAGTGTATAATTAGGCTACTTTTTTATTCTTGTGCAATAACTCTGAGCAATTTTTTTTTAAATATTGCAATGCAGCAGATTTAGCAATATGAAACTAAATTCTGCAAATGCTCAGATTATTCCTTTATTATTATTGTTATTATTATTATTACTTCTTTAACCTATTCTTGCAAAAATATAGACTATGATTTTACTATATTCTTCTATATCTCACTAGACCCTTAATATATGAAGCTTATTTTTTAAACTTTTCGTATATATTATTTTTTCTTTTGAGTTTGTGTGATTATTTTGTTGAACTATTTAAACCCTCCAGGCATGGGAAAAGGGGTGATTGATAGCAGGTTCACTATTATTCTTATAGAGAGCATCACCATTCATCACATACTGCTGATTATCATCTATCCTTATTATTATTATTTATTTTTTCAAATATAATATGTTAGATAGGATTGATTTATTTATATTTTTAAAACTTATTTATTATATGGTAATGTTCTTTTAAGACCAGTGTTATTTTTTGCTATTAGAGTTCTTATTTGTTAGATTATCTTCTGCTTTTTTAAGTTTCTGCTGAGGTTTTCTAAGTCATCCTTAGTCTTTAAATTTTATAGCTATTACAAATATACTATAACACCCTATAGACGACTATGTGTGCAAAACAGTAAGCTATGATAGAAAGAAAGCAATTATCATGAACACATATAACATAATTATTATTATTATTGTCACATCAGTCCTCCAATTTAAACTAATTATTAAATTAACCACCAAACCCTAATCTAATTATTTTATTAACCACCAAAAGTAATTCCAAATCATCTCAGTGATATGAGGTTTGTTCAAACCACCTCATATCACTGAGCTTCAAATAAATCTGAGAGCGGCGTAATGCGCATTGATTGGTGATTTGTTTTAAGGGAACGCTCCTGAACTCAAACCAAACTGTTTGATGTGGTAGGTTATAGCACTGTTATCAGAACAACTTGTTAAGTTGATCGTTTACTTCTACCTATATCTTTAGCTGTGGTCCCTGTGATTTTGCTTCCCCGTGCTATCTGCTATATAGTTGATGAAGTTAAGTACCAGTCGTTTAACTGAACCTGACCAAAACTAAAACAATTAAGTTAAAAGAAGTTTCTGTTCACCCAAACTAATAGTCCCTGCCACCAACCTCTGACTGGTCCAAAACCAATCTGTGACTAATCAGAGCCTAGTTGGAACTACCAACTAACGGTCATAGTTTGAGTTTGGGCTTCATTGGAATGCCCTGTTCCTAATACACTTGCGTCAGACAGTTTCAACTTTTGGTTGGAACAAACTTATAGATTTATTATATTACAATATAAATAATACTTTGTGTTAAATATTGACACATTTTAAAATTATTAATAGATTCATAATGTTTGTATGTTATTCTTATTGTTTTATCTTAATTTTTTAAAGATCAATTTTATTATAGTAGGGTTGGGCATTGATAGCTAAACTATTAAACATTGATGTTTTTGATGTTTGGTATTGAACCAAACCAAAATCGTCGGCTAAAACATCAAAAGATAACATCCCTATTTTCAATATGTCAACATTGAACTTCTAATACAAAGACAAACAATACATTTCCACATACCTTCAGGGAGGGTGAGGAAATGTAAGAAGGAAAAATTAATTATTAAATAAATTTAACAAGTAATTATAACTGTTTAATTTTTTGAATAAAAATGACTGAGGATGACCCTAAAAAGGGTTAAACATTTCATCATTACATAGTCAACTAAAACAATTTAAAAATCAATGATAAAAAACAATAACCTTAAAAATCCTTGCTTATTATTGAAGAGTTCATTCAACTTATTTAACAATTTTCAAGATAAAACTAGTTAACATTATATGTATGAAAAAATATGTTTTTAAATTATTAATATAACTTTTTTTGAAAATATATGGTTTCTATTATTGAAAAACTTGTTAGACAAATTATCAATCACTGGTCTTATTGAGATCATTATGCATTTTTAAAATTATTTTTTTATAAACCATATTTATTTATTTTCATCAATCATGCAAAAAGCGCATGTGTATTATAATAAATTATTTGTTTCCATTGGTTTTCTGCTTAGGCATGTTTTCATATCTGATAAATTTACAAATCAGAATAATGTTTAATTTTATGCGAGGATTGGCTTTCCATCTGATTCCTCTTCCTTTTTTTTAATATACATATGTATATTTCTAATAAAATTGGTTTAAAAGAAAGAATCATAATTCGGCCTAACCCTATAAACACAGCTTTAAATATTTTGAGTTTTTAAATTTAATTGCTGACCCTTGTTAATTGTAAATGTTTAATTTTTTCCTCTTTAAATCCCTGTGTGTTTCACCTGAAATGTTTTTCTGACTATAAAACTTTGAATATATTATAATTATTATTCAAGGTGTCCTTATACCTATAATATATCACTTTATATATTCTCTCCTTTTTTTCCCCGATTCTAGAAAGACTTCATCCTATTTATAATGTATCATAGTACAATTGCACAAAAGTATATAAACAAGACAATTTTTAATCATGTTGGTGTAAGTAAAGTTTTAATTCCTAGTTTGACCCTCAATAGTTTTGTTTCCCGATTTTTTCCCCATAAACATTTCCTGGCTTTAAATTCATCATTTATTTTTTTCCAATTTGTTTACTATGTAACATCACACTGGATCTGTATAGCGACTTGCCTTTAAGTTAATTTTAAATGATTGAAATGTAAATTGTGAAAACAGGTCTAGTAATTAGTACTTTGTTATGTATATATTTGTATAGAGTTTGACATTTTCTTTTTTAAAAACAATTTGGAAACCATGGAAAATGTTGCATGACTATAATGCTGGAATATAGAATATTCACTACTGCTTCCAGCTTCTACAATTATTGTTTTGTTTTTCTTTGATAGCTTCAGATTTTGTTGTTCTAGTGTGTTATCCTGGGCGAGAGTCTTTTTTTGTTATTTCATGTCACGTTTACTCTTACTTATTTAATGAGACTTTAATCGTGCTGCCTCTATAGTCCTGATATTATAGTTTTCCAGTGTACGTGTCATTTTTTTTTTTTTTTTTGTATCACAAAATTTAGTACAAATTTCATTTTGCACTCTCAAAGCTCACCTGAAACCGAGGTTCAAACACAAACACAGGTGTACCTGGTTCAAATCTTAGAATGGTGAGAAGTGTTTTTTGTGTACAGTAGCCTATCCCTACATCCTGTAGTAACCTAATATTGTGATGTTGAAAAATAGTTCTTACGCTTAAGCCAACATAATTTATTTACTAGAACAAAAAAATCATAAGCTATAAATAATTATTAATGCTTTAAATCATCATGTTTCATTTCACAGCTGAGCTAAAAAAAAAAAAAAACTATTAGTTGCAATCATTAAAATTGATGTTTACAGTTAGTTACAATTAGGTTTATTTATTACTAACAATTTATTTTAGTAAAAGTATGAATAAGTAATAGGTACAAATTCACTTTAGCTTTATTTCTAGTTTGTCTGCTGTTATTCCAGCAGTTAATTATTTTTTTGTGTTTATTAAAGAAATTATTATAAATTATATTTGTGATTAAATTTAGTTTTCTTACTTTTATTCATATAAAATATATTATTAAAAAAAATATAAGGTACTATATTATATTTCTAATAAGGATTAATGTCAGACATCAGATTTCATGTAAACATACAGGTGTCAATCTATTTTTAAAATCCTCTGGGTAAATGAAAGACTTATTTATTGAACCTGATTCTTGAGTAATACCCTAAAAGATGTGGCCAGTACCTAACTCTAGATTTTGAAACTTTTATGAAAGTGATAGATTATAAAAGTGCAATCCTACCTCCTTTTTGCTGTAAAGTCTTTTCTAAAAGCTATTCTATATGGTGGAATATCAGTAATTTGTTTCGAAAGCTAAAATAATTCAGAACTTTATTAGTCCAGGGGAGAGGGTATTATTGACAAAGTTTTAGTTGTTATTCAGAAAAGAGTCATCAAAGATTGGTTCATTTTTGTAATTCTTAGGTGTTTTTTTTTTTAGTTAAATACTGCAAACTAACAGCCTATGTGATTATTTTTTGGGTATATTAGACAATTTATAAGGACTACCTTTAATTATATTTTTTGTACCTCTTTGTCACATGAATTTAAATATTGAGATATTTACCAGTGTATGTTGTGCTTTGATTTGATTTCAGGTAGCAACTAGAATAATGAAACTAATGATAGATAACTTTGGTACATGGAACTTATTTGGTAGGAGTAATTACGAGTTCTATGCCAGGATAACATGTAGGATACTTAAGGTAGAGGATGAACTAATCAACCCTTTCATATATCCTGCCGATTTTGCTCCAAGTACGTATAAATCCTTATTTTATTTAAGAATTATAATCATACTTGATTATTATATTTTTACTTCCAAACTTGCCGAAGATAACGGAAGTCAAAAGTTCTTAGTCAGTAATCTGTTTCAATCGTCATAAAACATTTTAGGTCTTGTGTCTGTCCATCTACATTTTGCAAATGACTATATAAAAACGACACATCCAATTTAATGAAATTTGGATCTTAGGTCATTATTGAGTCAATAAGATTTTAAAAATAAAATGTTTAAGCTAACAAGAAATACCCAGGTAAAGCGGACCCCTTTACACTTAACATTGCATCCAAAATTAAGCACATTAAAATTATTGGAAATGGAAGGCCCAACAATAATATTAGCGTTGGGAACCAATAGACTGAAAACAGTCGACTAATCGGTTGTTTTAAAATATTCATGCATTCAGTTGTGGATATCATTCTATAGTTTGGAGTTGTATTAGTTGTAATTCAGACGTGTATATGTATAACGAGATAACGAGTGTCATGCGCCTTCTCACCCCTCCTCAGCTCTGTTAGTCCTTCACCGTTGTTCCCTTCCCCTACCACTCTTAAATTAAAAACGAAAACATTCGACTTGGGAATTCAGTCTCAGTCAATATGTTTGGATATCTAGTTTTCATTTGACTGAAAACGATATTATAGCAGGCTGTGGTTTGCGACAAGATAACGAGTGTCAAGCGCCTTCTCACTCTCACTCCCCCCCCCCTTAAGCTCTGAGCCCTTCACGGTCTTCACTGTTGATCCCTTCCCTTACCAATCTTATATTAAAAAAAAAACATCCAATTGAAACATTCGACTTGCGGGTTCAGTCTCGGTCTATATCTTATTTGTATACCCTATTCCCCCTATGAAACTGTTTTCAGTCGTTTTCAGTAATTTAATTTAGTTGTTTTTTCTTGTCGCTTGTCCCAACTCTTAATAATATCCTGGTAAAATTTAGAGAATTGGAAATAAAAACAAAAACATCCAATTGAAACATTCGACTTGCGGGTTCAGTCTCGGTCTATATCTTATTTGTATACCCTATTCCCACTATGAAACTGTTTTCAGTAATTTAATTTAATTGTTTTTTCTTGTCGCTTGTCCCAACTCTTAATAATATCCTGGTAAAATTTAGAGAATTGGAAATAAAAAGTAAAACAATAATCTCAGAGATACTTGAATGAGAACTTCGTAATAAAATAAAAGTTTGTTAGCTCATATAACATCGATTACAGAGGAAAATGCTATTTAGATCTGTTACACTTGAATGCATCGATTATAAAATGCACCTTGAATATAATAAATTTCATTATGCATCAACAGAAAAATACGTCTTATACTTGAACCAATATGATACTATACTGCTTATCAATATAACTATTCTTTATCTCTTTTCTTATAGGGGTTTTAACCTCTAATGGTTTACCATGATCTATTACTTCCCATACTTCTCTGACTCTACCTTTATTATTTGATTCATTATTTTCTCTTTTGATTTCAGATCAGTTACTTCTAGAATGCGACAGGTGGTTACCATACGAGTGCGAGAGATGGGGACTTAAGTTTAATCTTGAGAGTAAGTTCATTTTTTTTTTCAAAGGCTATGCACTCCTACCTATTGGGTTAGAATATTAGATTATTATTCATAGTATGGTGTATTTATGGAACATGGTGTGGTTTATAGTTGGTGCAAGGGTTATGGCATTGATATTTTTTCTCTTATTTAATTTTTATGAAGAAAATTAATAGTTTATATGAGAGTTGCGTGTGAAAACGCAAAAATGAGGTGGATTTTAATTTTTTTTTTTTTTTTAAATGTCTGTCTTGAATCAAATTTGGTATACAACTTCAGTAACATTTTTTGAGGTGAAGTAGAGATCATTTTAGATACACATTTTGGAAACAGCCTTCTCTCCCTTAAAAATGAAAATATTTTTTCTCATAAACAATTCCCATAAATTCGATTTAAAAAAGTAAAGTATCATTTAGCATAATTAAACGTGCAAGGACTGTTGGGACCACCGACCACCTGTAGGCTACTTTCGACAAACCGTCCAAATTTCTTAAAAATCAGAAACATATTTTTAAATATAGAGATGTTCAAATTTCTCAAAAATGTCGATAAACAGACACGAAACTAAAAAATCATCTTATATGTCTGAAACGGGATTACTATGTTTAAATTTTTTAATTCGGTGGCCAAAATGTTTGATAGTCAGAGCGATCACAATGCTTCTGTACACGATGCTTCTCGGAAGCAAAATTAAATAAATTAGACAGTGATGGATGGGTCGTAAAACTTAACATAAATAAAGTACGCGATAGGACGCGAGGAAGCTATNTTTATGAAAGTGATTGATTTATTCTATTTATTATTCTATTTTATTCCTTGTCTGTATGTATAGAGGTATGATATAGGCTCAAAATGCTATTATAAGATGTGGATTTTATTTCATGTTTTAAGGTCCCTTGAGTTAACAAAAGTGACTTTTAATAAAAAAAAATACATCAACATTTTGAATAAATATTTATTAGGGTCATGGAGTCTCAAGGGAAAAGTGAGAAATCTACTTTAGCTCTAGATTTGGGGAAATTGTACATTGAAAACAAAAAAACTACATTTGTTGGAAAAAAAATTAAATACTAATTCAGTCATATACAAAGACAAAGCCACAATAGGATACAGGAAAATATCACAACAAAAATTATGACAATAAGAAATTGAGTCTGGAAGGAATCTGGTAGGATTTCCTATTACTAATCATCCTGATAATCTAGCATCGTAGTAATTTAATGTAATTCAATTTTTCGTCTTATTTTTAAAATAAATAGCTTCAAAAATTAATCATAAGGAAATTTGTTAAACAAAGAAGAGCTCACTGTTGATCCTTGCTTTATATTCTACTCAAGCATATATTAATGATTGTCTAATGAATAGTGCTTGATTACACAAATACTATTACTATGCTTGATTAAACTTCTTTGATTCCTCTTCTTGATTGAGGGCTTCACTTTATGAAAATAAATAAACTATTGACGGTAAGTTCTTCTTCGTTCAACTTGAGTTAAAAAAAGTTATCTTCATATTTGATTAAATTAAACTTCAAAATCTGTTGCGTAGTTTCTAAGAGTTTTGATTGTTTACCTTCACATATTAAAACTTTATTTTTTCATTAAAACATTCTAACTTACTCTAAGAACCCATAATTTTACATATTAATTTTAAAATGTAGAATAATTTTATGTTTTTCAAGGGCTGGTGTAAACACAGTTTTATATCTGGAAATCGCATGAGCTCTCTTCAAATTATCTGACTATTTATCTTGTTACCTACAATTTTTTTCATTACATAACAGCATGTATATAAATGTATAATAACATAAACAAATCATTGTGTATATTTAGTTTATTTTGGTACTTTAAATTGTGATATTTTATATAATTAGATGTAGAAATTGAACTATGTGTCTTAACATTTTTTTTTATACGTATTTAAGAATTTAACATTTTTTTGTATTTGAAATAAAAACAACTTTTTTTATTTTTTAGTAAATTATTGGGTGATTATTTCTATATTAATCTGCTTTTTAGAACTTTACCCGGCTTATCTCTATTTATTTTTTTTTAGATTATTGATTAATAATGAAAAATACATGTATAAACACTAGCGTAAAACCGCTTTTCACAAATTTAACACAATGCACAATCATATTTTAATCGCACTTGCTGGGCATAATTTAACTTTAAGTGGTGAACTTGTACTAACAACATAAGATGGTTCATTTGCATTCTCTCTTCATGCATGCTAGTTAATTTAGATAAAAAATACCTTTAAGAGAAAACAATATAGTTTTCTTCTTATTTATTTTTGTTATTTATTTGTTGCTTTTTCTTTTTATTAGGTTAAATAATTATTAATATGAATAAATAAAATGGGGGCTAGTGCTTTTGCTGAGTGGTTTTACACTTGCCTACTGGTAATAGTTTGTCGGGTAGGATGAACAACATGTTCAAACCTTGCAATTAGGCTATATTTTAGATCTGTTTTACTAGCCCTATGGTGTAGAGTTCCAGCCACTTCACACATCATACCGCAACACCTTGTACCGCCAAAGTGAGAATGGTGTGGTCATTAGTGAGCTACATAAATCAGAGCATCAAAGCGTTGAGGAAGAGAACTCCTTAGGGGCTCCCCTTGCCTACTCCATCCTCGATTCATAGATGCAAATCAGAGCATCATGGCTCGGGATTGAGCCCACGACCTTGTGTTGCATTGACTCAGTGATAGTGGGACAGATGCCTAGAACCCCTCGGCCACTGGTTCCCCTTGCACTCACCTAAAGCCACTTGTCTAAATAACAACCTACCTGGTTTCATAAATCTAGATTTCGTAAAGTAGAGATTTTGTAAATCCCAATTTTTTTAACCTTTTATATTGATCATTCTCAAGGGAGTTACTTATTATGATCAGAGCCATTTCAGTAGCAAATGACTCACCATGAGCAACTTTCTTGAGAATGATCTCTGGATTGGAAAAATTAGGATTCCCAAAATCTCTAGCNTAAAACCATCAACTAATTTTACTACTAAAGAGTTTTTCAAAAATGCTCCATCCCCAATGGCTGAAGATTTAAGACAATTAAGGGTATGTTTTGATGGCCAGATGTTGATAGTGGCCAGTGCTATTTCTAATTAACAGTGACAGAACTGTTGGTATGTCTTTATGAAATGCCACATCATACTGAACATCCTCTTCTAACTAAAAAGTTTTCATGATTGAGATGTGGCAACGATGATGTATTACTTTATAATTAATTGTCTGTGAATGGTCAAAGGTCTTTACTTAAAATGGTAGTAGTTGGTGTTGTGATCATACCGCAACACCTTGTACCGCCAAAGTGAGAATGGTGTGGTCATTAGTGAGCTACATAAATCAGAGCATCAAAGCGTTGAGGAAGAGAACTCCTTAGGGGCTCCCCTTGCCTACTCCATCCTCGATTCATAGATGCAAATCAGAGCATCATGGCTCGGGATTGAGCCCACGACCTTGTGTTGCATTGACTCAGTGATAGTGGGACAGATGCCTAGAACCCCTCGGCCACTGGTTCCCCTTGCACTCACCTAAAGCCACTTGTCTAAATAACAACCTACCTGGTTTCATAAATCTAGATTTCGTAAAGTAGAGATTTTGTAAATCCCAATTTTTTTAACCTTTTATATTGATCATTCTCAAGGGAGTTACTTATTATGATCAGAGCCATTTCAGTAGCAAATGACTCACCATGAGCAACTTTCTTGAGAATGATCTCTGGATTGGAAAAATTAGGATTCCCAAAATCTCTAGCGCATTCTCCTCTAGAAGATGTAGATTTATGATTAAGCTGACTCCATATAATATTATCTGGTTTGATACTTGTGATCAAATCTTATATTTTAAGTTGTTATCAACACTGTCATAATGATTAATCATTAAGGACCTACTGTAATGTAAATTATAATTTTTAAAAATTAGCAAATTAAGACCAATCTTATTAAGTTGGGCCCTCTGTTGGTGTAGATGCTTTGAATTGTTGAGGCAGGAAAGGGTCAAAAGAGTGTTGAAGACTATTTTATTATTTAGATTTTTTTCCTATAAGGCACATCTTTAGGCCTGCAATCAAGATATTGTTTCAATTATAACAATATTATCTTATGCAGTCTTAAAAAAAATATGTAGTGATGTGTTTCTTTCTCGAAAGTCTAAGACAAATTGTCGTTAAATAATAGAGAAAATATTTAATTACTAACCTAATTGGAGCAGATAAATTTCTGGGATACTAAATATTTTAAATCTTGTAAAATGGTCAATTTAACTTTTATAGACTTGGTTAAATATGAGTAAGGGTAATGTATGTATTTATGTAGTTGTAGGTAATAAATTATAAGTCTAAAGCTGGAACTGCTCTTAGAATTAGGCTGAGTTTGCTTAGGATCTGTACTTGCTGACTGCGTGGTCATCCAACTAACAGGTTGACTGACTTAATTCTCATCCACTGCAGCCAAATTACCTAGCCATAACTAACGGATCGGAACGTTCTACTAAACGGATTTTAGAGTCCCTATTTTTCCTGCTTACTGTCACTTCCACGTTTTGTATCACAAAGGATAGATCAGAATTTGTACTTTTTAGAAAACTCATATCTCGTTACATGAAGGTATCAGAGAAAATTGACTTACTGGGCCAGCTCTATACTAGAAGAAAGGAAAACGTAAGGTAAATTTCACCATCTTCATGGACAATTATTGGGAATGAAGGAGAAATTTTAAATTTCATTGTAAACAATGAAAATGAGCTGTTCACTAGCCAGTCAGTGGCACTGAAATAGATAATTGAAATTGAGCAGCCTTGATCTGACCGAATCGTACTTTTTGGATATGCTTGGCCAAGTATGGATTATATGTTACATAATATGTAATTACATAATATGTATTAATTAATGTAAATACATAAAAATTTATTAATTTTCCTCATGGCACAAAATATTACCTAATTAAGAGATAGTCTTTAACACTTTTTTACCCCTTCCTGACTCAACACTTGAAAGCAATATATAACAAGTGAGAGAACTGTCTCTCCTCTAATTGCTGAATATTCATAGAATCTACTTACAATAAAAAAAAATTGGAGAAGTTATATGCTATTTTCATTTTTTGGCTTATTATTTTTGGGCAGGCTTTAATTGTGGTCATGATTGTTTGAAATAAAACTGTAGGTACACTGTACACTACACTTATTANATATAAGATAATTAATGGGCATCTGATATTTATATTTTTGGAACGAAGTTCCTTATGGCACGTTCTGGTGCCCGGGAGTGAATTGGCAAAAAACTACCAAAACCACTGTCACAAAATCACCGTCACAAAATCTACCGATGACGATAACTTGAGTAAAAGATGACCGATTTAGTTGAAATTTGGTACAAATGTTCATTTTACCAATGCCCATGCTGAGTTCGTTAGACAACGTTATCCGCCCAAGCGTTCACGTGCATCGCTCGTGTAAACGTAAGCTTCAAATTGAAAATTGGAATTTTAGGACGGGAAAAAATTCTAACTTCTTCTATTTAATGAGACTAACAACTTATTTAAATACTTTTTTTTTTTTTTTTTAGTAAAACGAACACCGACACTGCAAAAAAGTGATAGAACGTTTAAAACTAGTAGTTCTGTGAACAGTAGCCCTCCCGACGTCCAAAAATGAAAAATCCTTTTTATACGTCGCTTGTAATAACTTAAAGGATAACTCTTATCAAATTCGGTAGTGAGTCCAAGTTAGACTATAAAATTTGACGAAAAAAAGAGAACAAACAAATTGATTAACAATTATTTAATAGTTAACAATTTTATTAACTAATTAATTAGTAGTTAACAAATGAATTAACTAATGACTGAGTATTGTATTGTAGCCAGTATTAAATAATTTGTAAAAGATTCAGCTTTCAGTTGGAGAGTTGGTTACATTAGGTTTATAAGATTAAGAGGCAGATTAACCAACAAAATATTAACTTGTCAATAAATTAATTAACTATTAACTTATTATGGTATGGTCGTCAGAAATAAATAATCTGTGCAAGTTTTAGCTTGCTAGGTTGTCAGGAGTTAGGGAAATTTTGGTAACAATATTTAGAGGCTAGTGGAAGTAAAATAAGATAAATACGCAGAAAGACTTACAACAATAATACAAATAATCAACTATTATGAAGTATAAAAACATATTCTTGTCGGTGAAAGACAAAAGAGATACGTAGGTAATGAACTCTAAGCAATTAAAAAAGAAAAATGACGATTTGTATTGTATAATAAATAAGCAATGTGTTGCGCGCGCAGCCTGGAGTATGCCGCCGGCCTGTTAGTCTTCATCAGCCTCTCACCGTTGGGCCGGGTTCGATTCCCTGCTGGGAAGGTTATTTTTATCCTACTTCTAAAGATTTTTTAAGGAAATAAACCATACAAATCGATTTTAATGTCTTAAATGAACATCTATTCAAAATTTCAAGAGTAAATAAAAATATTTTTTTCATTTTTTTGAAAAAATTTCTCAACCTTTTTTTTTAAATTAATAAAAAAAAATATATATGAAAAAACAATTATAGATATTTATTA